>BKCH01000817.1:0-145115 GCA_008635985.1 Ficus erecta
AATGCTCCACCAATATTAATTTGAACCTGCCAGTGGGGCTATATGGGGAGCACAAGCTCTCGAAATCCTTGTTGTTCGGCCAAAATAAGCGTGATTCTAACCGGGTACACTTTATTTCTCCACGACTTACGTTAAACATGATTATGATCCGCAAGCCTCTCCCGTTGCAAATCCTTTGCAGGATGTTGCTAAGGGGCTTGCTTGCAGATTCGTTTTTTTAGTAATTCTTTATGAGTTAAATGTACCATAACTAATACTCCTGTCTCAAATCCAATTTATAAATTGAAACTTATGGCCTTATAGGCATGCGCTCAAGCTGAATCGGCGGACTCCAAAGCAGTGTATACCAAAGCTGATGCTGAATTAGCTAGTTCTGAAGATTCAGTATTTGCCAGAGCTTCACGTTTTGGAGCTGCTTGCTATACGTTCACAAGGCCCTATGCAATTCGAACAGCACTTATTTCATCCATGTAAGTATACCTTTACCAAAAAAAAAAAAAAAACTATTTTGCGGTGCAAGAATTATTACATGCTCACTTTTTCATTTTTATTTTTTCTCGGCAGGTGTTTATATGCAAGAGTGTTGAATGAAACCAACTAGTACTTCAATGGCCTCTATGGCTTAAGGCATTCCCAGGCTTAATTGCTATATTTTTTGCGCAAGCTTATGGTAATGGTATCAATCAGATTTTCGATATTGATATTGATAGGTTAGCTTTCCAAGTATTTCAAATACCCTTTCCTTATTTTTTGGAAATTTTTTTTGTTTTTTTGGCTTAATTTATCTTGATATGTTATATTTTCAGGGTAAACAAACCTTATTTGCCCTTTATCATCCGGAGAACTTTCACTAAAACAAGCGTGGCTCTTGATGTCGTTTAGTGTACTTTCTGGCCTGTTGATTTTTCGATTATGTAACGCCGACATCATCTCTACTGCTCTCTACTGTTTTGGTCTTTTCTTGGCCACCTCCTACTCTGTTCCACCCTTTAGATTCAAGGAATCTGCTCTTGCAACCACTATGTTGCTTCCTACAGTAATAATTCTTTTACCTTCCAATCCCTGAATACTGAAATGAAATATTTGTGTTTTTGTTTGTAAAATATAATATTTGATTAATAAATAAAGCAACTTGTATATGCAGGTTCATTTTGTTCAAACTGTCGGTGTACTTTATACCGCCAACGCTTCTCTTGGTCGACGTCCATTTGTGTGGAGGTACGTGTGTAATATTTTTTCGAAACCAAAATTTTCTATAATTTTTCATCTCTTGCTCCTTTTTTTTTTTTTTTTTCCTTTCAAACTATTAACGTGCTATCTTTATCTTCAGTTTTTTTTTGGTTGACAATCTTTTTCTTTAGTTGCTCAATGACGTGCAGCTTACGTATTTCCATCTATATAGTACTCCACTATTATAATTTATCATCATCACCACCACTATTATAATTGTTATTATTATTATTATTATTATTATTATTATTATTATTATTATTATAGGGTAATGATTTTACTATAGATTAATTTAGTTTTACTTTTTTATATTATATTTTTGCCTCAAGTTGTGGTTACTTAAATAATTATTCGACCAATAGATAGATGCCATGAGGAGCGAGATTTCTTAATTATTAACATTGCAAGTTGATGGTCAACAGGACAATGTCAAACAAATCCCATGAAAATTGACAACTAAATTATGGTTCAACAATTTCTTTATTCGAAAACTAGAATGTTACATTGAAAAACTCTTGATTAAAGATGGGGCAGTGATGTAATTCATCTTTTATTAGTAGATCATGTTTAATTAACAACACAAATACCGCTTAGTATTGTTCTTATTGTTAACCCACATATGATTTAACTCTTTATAGAAATCTAACGTTTGGCCTTGAATTGTTCTGCAGTCCCCAAACTATTTTCATCCTGGCTTTCACTACAATATTTTTTGTGGTCTTTTCCATCATGAAAGATATCCAGATGTAGAAGGTGACATGATGTAAGTCTCGGTTCTTACATCTCATTACATTTATCGAACTTAAAATATATATATATATATATATATTTCATTTTGTTCACTCTTTTAATCTCGAAAATATTTTATTTATTATAGGTACAACATTCGAACGTTTCCGGCGAGGTTCGGAGGTAAAAATGTTGCTTACTTTGCCGTTGGGTTGTTGCTGTTAAATTATATTGGTGCTATAGCGGCTGCCATTCTCTTGCCTCAGGTACTTTTAATTCTTCCTCTTCAAAGCTTACATATATAGTTTTTTTCTCTTTTTATTTTTATTTTTATATTTTTTGCAAAACGTTTACATAAATCTCCTAAATCTTGAATTCTTTTGTGGAAAATGTATGCAAAAAATTTTCCCTTTTGTTTTTATGTTTACTTTCTTTGTAATTTGTTGATTAACTAAGGTAAATTATTGTTTCTTATTTTGCTAACCAAAAAGAAAAAAAATGATAAATAACAAACTGAATGGAGGAAAATACTAAACCTACCCAACTAAAATGTTAATCAACTATACAAAAAAGACACGTGGAATAAGAGATCTTTTGAGATGTTTTTTTGACATATATATATATATATATATATATTTCATTAAAGTTTTTCTCTCTCTAGTCAGAACCAAATGAACAAGTTCTTTTTCTTTTTTCTTTTTTTTCCTATTTACAGGCGTTCAAGCGTTCTGTAATGTTGCCAGGTCATATAGTCCCGCCCTTGTGTTACTTTTTTCAGGTTTGTCATACATAAATTCTCTGGTAAAAATAATGAAAAGAAAGTAAAACTATAAAAGTAAATTACGTGAAAAAAAAAAAACTGTAAAAGTAAAAAATTAACTCCAACAATTTTATTTTTTTGGGGTTCTTTCAGGCTAGGAAGTTGGACAAAGCAAATTATGGCAAGGAAGAGAGCGCAAATTTCTTTCAATTCCTTTGGCAACTTCTTTTGTCTGAATTTGTCGCATTTACTTTCATGTAATTATGAGTTAGTGCAAGCTAACCGCTTTTCACTTACAAAATAGTGGAGAGGGAGGAACAAAAGAGTGTAATTAATTGTTTGTGATATTACATTATCTTTGCTTTCTTTCGGTTTTCTTGAAGGTACTCACAATAAATTAATTCTATATCTTCCATTATAAGAGTGCCAATAAAACATACATATATATTCTTAATTTTTTGTTTCTGTTTATACCGTCGTTATTTGTTTATTTATTTATTATTTTTTACTTTTAACTCATTTGAATTTCGATGTTGTCTAAAAATAGACGAGGAAAATCGTGAAAACAATCTCGCAAATGGATATATTTATGCTTTTAACTCTCTATTACTACTAAATTGATTAGAGGTCTAAAAAACATGTATATAATTGGGGTAAGAATCCACAAATATCCTTTGTAAGGGGCAATCTTATAAATCACCAAAAAAAAAAAAAATGCATTGCAATGAGATCCTATTAACAGACTGGATTATGGATTGAACCATATTCTGTATACTTTGTATCATGGACACTGCATTTTTAAGATGAAAGACTAAAGAATGAAATCCTAGAGGGATTAAGGATAAAAGATCCAAAGACTAAAAAAAAAAACCTAGAAACCCAAAAGCCCAACTAAAGTCTAAATTGCTTCCTTTCTCTCGTCTCTTTTTCAGCTCTCCTTTTTGTGCGTCGAGCTCATTTTCACTTCTTGGCAAGTTGGCATCAGAAATCGAAGATCTACGAATTCAGCGAAGTCTGGCATTTGAAATCTTGATTTCCTCGTCGACGTTTTGGCATTGGAGATCGGAGATCTCAACCAACGTGGCCTCACAAGCATAATGTGATCAACGGCCTCTTGAGCAGTCTCAACCAACGGCCTCATTCTCAATTAGAGAATGGCGCAGGCACCTAGATGAAAAGAGCTACTATATGAATAGCCGCCCCCAACTTGAGTCAGCTGCCATCGCTAGACTGCGTCTTGACCTCCATCCAATTTTTGGGCAATTGCCCCTTTGTACTACCAAAAAATTAGATTCTTGCCCAACCTCCGTGGACGAACCTTGCAGAAGAACCCTTAGATTTTTAGGACATTGGATTCTCACCAATATTTGCGTTATAACCCACCACTTCTTGAACAACCTATTATTCATGCTTCATGGACCTTTTCTTATTTTCCATTTCCATTTAGTTTTTTTCTTGGGACTTTAATTAGATGGTAATTTTGTTGTATTACCCTTGCCATGCTATGTAATTATCAAACAGCTGACTATGTTTATTCCATCCCAATAGTTCAAAGACAAGGATACAGTGATTTATGGCTGATCATAAATTACCACGCAAGATTTAATCTCCACCATCCGATCTGCCATTACTGGTTAAAAAATACACTTATGCATACAGCATATACCATTTTTTTTATTTTTTTTTTGGCGAGAGTGACAATAATGTAGTGCTCAGTACTTCAGCTAATGCACGTGCAGATGAGGAAGTGACAGGAAGATCTGTTGAGTTTTTATCGAGAAGAGACACCTATGTTAGTTTGGGGTATGGTCAGTTTACTTGTGGGGATCGGCCTCCCAATTCGAAGTTTTTTCCTAAAATAATATTATTCAGTTTGAATTATCAAATAAGATTATTTATTTTGAAATCTGAACGACATTCATTTTATTTTATACTTGTAAGAATTTGTAATTATATCAAATTCGAAACTTTCCTATCCTAATCTATTTGCCAAGTAGTAATAATCTTGACAAGAATCTTATTGTTTTTGACAAGGTCCATCCAATTCTCAGTTGAGTCAACAAGGTGTATGGGTAACAAAACAATTTGTATGATAAAGGGAATTAAGTAATTAAGGTTATTCGTATTAATGCTCCATGAACTTTGTGTTCGTTATCATTTTACCTCTTCAATTTTAGTAGAGATGAGGTAGGCGTTGCAAAACAAAAAAATCAATGGACCAGAAAAGTACACCAAACGACATCACAAACCATGCGTGTTTTAATCACAAGAGCAACCAGCCGACATCTTTTACTAAGGCTCTTGCAGCTGATATTTTCAATACTTTGCTTTTCAAGCTGGGTGTTGGAAAATTGAAGAAATTAGGCCAATCTGAATTTGACCTTACTTAAACTGATGCTCCTGGTGGAGATATTCAAGGCATCATTCTCTCTGATTTATTATTCAATTTTATTGCCTTTTAATTGTATATAGGATTGTTTCCTTTCTTTATTTCTTCAATTTTCAACGATTACCTTTATATGTAATACCCTTGTACCATTTTGAACGTATATCTGTCTTGGTCTTTTACCCGGCAACCTCCTACTTTTCTCCACTCTTTAGATTCAAGGGATCTTCTCTTGCAACCGTTATTGTGATTCCTATGGTAATATTTTTTTACCTTCCAATCCCTGAATCTTGAAATTTTGTTAATAAAAAATTTTTATGGGGTCATTGGAAAATAAAAGGTTCCTCTAAAAATCAGTTACAAAAATACATGGAAAACTAATATATTTTCCGATGATCTGAAAAATTAAGGAGCAAATATGATATCTTCCACAATATTTTTGCTGCCATCTACCTCATAAAAGATATTACAATGTGTAAGGTGACATGAAATAAGTTACAGTTCTTACATCTTATCCCATTCATTGAACTTAATCAAAAATAAAAATAAAAAAATTTATTTTGCTCACTCTTTTAATTACGAATTTTTTTTTTTTTTTTTTATTATAGGCACAACATTCGAACGTTTGCGGCTAGCGTCGGAGCTAAAAATATTGCATACTTTGCCGTTGGGTTGTTGCTGTTAAATTATATTGGTGCAATAGCGGCTGCCATTCTCTTGCCTCAGGTATTTTTAATTATTCCTCTTCAAAGCTTACATATGTAGTTTTTTCCTCTTTTTTTTTTTCCAATTTCTTTTGGGAAAATGTTTGGATAAATCTCCTAAATCTTGTATTCTATTATGGAAAACGTATGCAAAAATTTTCCCTTCTGTTTTTATGTATACTTTTTTTGTAATTTGTTGATTTCTTAAGGTGAATTTTTTTTTCTTATTTTTCTAACCAAAGAGTAAAAAAAAAAAAAAAAGGAAAATTATTGATAAATAACCAACTGAATAGGACAAAATAATAAACCTACCCTACTAAAATGTTAACCAACTATACAAAAAAGAGACGTGGAATAAGAGATCTTTTAGGACATTTTTTTATATATTTATTTCAAAGTCTCTCTCTCTCTCTATTAAGAAGCAATAATAAACAAGTTCTTTTCTTTTTCCTACACAGGCGTTCAAGCATTCTGTAATGTTGCCTGATCACATATTCCTGACCTTGGTGTTACCATTTCAGGTTTGTCATACATAAATTCTCTGATAAAAATAATAAATAAAAAGTAAAACTGTAAAAGTAAAAAAATTAACTCTATCTTTTTTTTTTTTTTTTTTGGGTGCTTTCAGGCTAGGATGTTGGACAAAGCAAATTATGGCAAGGAAGAGAGCGCAAATTTTTTTTCATTTCCTTTGGCAACTTCTTTTGTCTGAATTTGTCTCATTTCCTTTCATGTAATTATATGTTAGTGCATATTAATCGCTTTTCATTTACACAATAGTGGAGAGGGAGGAACAAAAAGAGTTGTTTGTGATATTATTGTTACATTATTAATTTTGCTTTCTTTCGCTTTACTTGAAGGCACTCACAATAAATTAATTTAATTGTATCTGTTCTATTATAAGAGTGTAATAAAAACATACATCTGTATTCTTAATTTTTATTTCTTTTTATGCCCTTCTTTTCTTTGCTCATTCGAATTTCGGTATTGTCCAATTATAGATGAGAAAGTTTTGGAAACAGTCTCGCAAATAGACATGTATGTTTATGCTTTTTACCCTATTACTTGAATTTTTGACCCTCTATGTCAATTTGGCTAGAGGTCAAAAAACTAAAACAATTATAGTTGGGGTAATTAGAATCCACAAATATCCTTTTTAAAGAGCAATCCTATAAATATAATCACCCATAAAAATCATAGCAATGAGATCCTAGTAACCGATTGGATTATGGATTCAACCATATTTTATGTACTTTGATCGTTCAACACTCCTAAATGAAAGACTAAAGAATGAAACCCTACACTACTACAAAATAGAGATTCGACGACGGTTAAAAACCGTCGTGGTAATACTTAAACGACGGTTTTCTAACCGTCGTGTAATCCACAGTCGTGGTATATATTTGGATTCCACGACAGTTCGAAAACCGTCGTGGTAGGTAATAATGAAAAAAAAAATTTACGAATGGAGCTACCACGACGGTCGAGTAACCGTCGTGGTAGGTAACAACAAAAAAAATTTACGAATTCCCACTAAATCAACACTTTTTTCCGGAACACATTTAAATCACAAAATCAACACTTTTTTTTTTCAGAAATTTTCCAAATCCGTGTCTTACCCAACCAATTTAATTCAATCTAAAACACAACCACAATGAACAATCACCGAAAATGTAGGGGACGGATTTTTGGCCATTTCGGACGGAATATTTCCAACTCAACAATCAACAAAATCAACATTTTGGACGGAACATTTTATCAACAACCACAATCAACAAAATCAACATTTTGGACGAAAAATTCCCAAATCCGTGCATTACCCAAGCAATATACATTACAACTTACCGGCTTGTCGAGCGTCGGTATGGGCGGAGTGCGGCGAGAGAGAGAGGGAAAGCCGCGTGAGTTCCTTGGTGGACCCGTCGGAGAATGGAGGAGGCCGCGTGAGTGGTGGAGGAGGCCATGGGAGAGAAATAGAGGGAAGAAATTGGGTGACTTAATTTGGGTATGGAGTTAGAGAGTGAAAAAGTGAAAAATGCTCGGAATGTAATGGGGGTGGGAAAGATGATATTTTTTTGGGTTTTAATACACGCTCCAAAAAATTGAATTTAATTTAAAAAATTTCAAAATTCCCGCCTTAGTACCTACCACGACGGTTTTCCCCAAAAACCGTCGTGGTAGAGTCCAAAAATTTTAAATTTTTTTTTGAGGAAAAGACCTTTCCACGACCGTTTTTTAAAAAACCGTCGTGAAAAATGCGATAAAAACACGGAGTGGAATAGAGTTTCCGAAAACCGTCGTGGAAGAGCATGCTTCCACGACGGTTTTTAATAACCGTTGTGGAAGCTTGCAAAGAAAAACAAAAAAAAAAAATTTTGCAAAAAAAAAAAAAGAAAAAATTTTTTTTAGCTTCCACGACGGTTTTATAACCGTCGTGGAAGAATGGGATTCCATGACGGTTTAAAAAACCGTCGTGGAAGCTAAAAAAAATTTTTTTTTTTTTTTTTTTTGCAAGCTTCCACGACGGTTATTAAAAACCGCTCCGTTTTTTTTTTCATGCTCTTCCACGACGGTTTTTTATAACCGTCGTGGAAGCTTCGGCTTCCACGACGGTTTTCGGAAACTCTGTTCCGCTCCGTGTTTTTGCCGCATTTTCCACGACGGTTTTTTAAAAAACGGTCGTGGAAGTTCCGTCGTGGAATCCACATTTTGTAGTAGTGCTTGAAGGTTAAGAATAGAATATCTGAAAGACTCAACAAAAAAAAAAAATCCAAAAACCCAACAAAGGGCTAAACTCACTACTACAAAAATTGGCTTACACGACGGAAAATACACGACGGTTTTTGTGAAACCGTCATCTTAAACAAGATTACCCGACGGTTTGACAAAACAGTCGTGTAAACAAAAGATTACACGACGGTTTTGTTGGAACCGTCGTGTAATCCGACAGCATTTGAAAAAAAAAAAGGAAGGATTACACGACGGTTTTTAGAACCGTCGTGTAATAATCCTCCGAAAATTTTCAAAATTTCAAAATTAAGAACCGTCGTGTAATCCTTCTCTTTTTTTTTTTTTTTTGAAAATTTTAAATTTTGAAAATTTTCGGAGGATTATTACACGATGGTTTTGAGCAAAACCGTCGTGTAATCCTCCGAAAATTTTCAAAATTTTCAAATTGTCAAATTTTCAAAAAAAGGATTACACGACGGTTACAAAAACCGTTGTGTAATCCGAGGATTACACGACGGTTATAGAAAATCGTCGTGTAATCCTCCGAAAATTTTCAAAATTTTCAGATTTCATGCTTTAGAATTCGCACGAAAACCCATTACTTAAATACACTTTCCTCTTCATTTATCACCATTTTCATCTTCAACCCTCTAGACAACTCAAACTTTTCTCCTCCCCACCTCCTTCGCCCGTCCCCCCCTAACTTAAAATCCGGTCACGCCGCCGCCACTTCAAACTTTTCCCAAACCGCTGCCATAGCCCCGGTTTTTTTTCCGTCACCGCCGTCGTCACCACCTCTCTCTCCCGGTGTTCCCATCAAGACCATGACTATTTTTCTTTAAAGAAAAGCAAGGTAACTTTCATATTGCTCAATTTCTTATTTTCTAACATAACTACGAACACACAATGCTTTAATAATTTGCGTGGAGTGTAATTTGTAGTGTTGTTTGAATGTTTTTTTTTTAAATTGTTGCTCTTTGGAGATGAATGTTTTGTGCACGGTTTTGGCACTCTACACACATTTTTTAACATGGTTTTTATCCGCTCACCACATGCTCGATGAAATGTCAAATGCATTTTTGTTTTGGATAATCATATGGAATTTGATTCTAGTGTAATTGGGCTTAAATTAAAAAAAATAGGCTTTTTTTTTGTGATGGCACACATTACACGACGGTTTTTGCGCCGAAACCATCGTGTAATGTGTGCCATTGCCAAAAAAAAGCATATTTTTTTTAAAATTCAAGTCTAATTACACGACGGTTTTGAGCAAAACCGTCGTGTAATGGTACACATTACACGACGGTTTTTGAGGAAAACCGTCGTGTAAAGTTCTCAATTTGCGGCGTTTGCTACTATATTTCTTGATTCGACGACAGTGTGAACCGTTGTGTAATATTGAGATACCACGACGGTTTTGGAACCATCGTGGTATCTTCCACGACGTTGGATTACACGACAGTTGTCTAACCGTCATGTAAATTTTACACGACGGTAAATAACCATCGTGTAATCCACAATTTTTAGTAGTGACTGCATCCTTTCTCTCATCTCTTCTTCCTTTGTCCTTTCTTTGCGATGAGCTCGTTTTCGGTTCATCCTCTTTGAGTTGGCGTCAGAGATTGGAGATCTATGAATTCAGTGAAGGCTGGCATTTGAAATTTTGACTTCGTAGACTGGCACTAACTTTTGGTGAGACAACATCAATTACCAAAAGTAGTCGGTAGATTATCAAAAATATTCTACCAAAATACTCTCTGGCAACCAGAGAATGGTGCCGACAACTATATGAAAGAAGCTACTAGATGAATAGCCCCAAGTTGAGTCGGCCACCATCACTCGACTGCGTCTTGACTCCTATTCAATTTTTTGGCCAATTCCCCCTACGTACTACCAAAAAATGGATTTCTTGCCAAACTTCCATGGACGAACCTTGCAAAGGAACCCTTAGGCTTTCAGGCCATTGGATTCTCACCATTATTTGTGTTACTCACCACTTCTTGAACAACTTATTTCTATTCATGCTTCATGTACCTCTTCTTCTTTTTCATTTGGATATTATTTACATAAATGTCTAAATTGAAGACTACGATTTAAAA
This sequence comes from Ficus erecta, assembly GCA_008635985.1. Lineage (NCBI taxonomy): Eukaryota > Viridiplantae > Streptophyta > Magnoliopsida > Rosales > Moraceae > Ficus > Ficus erecta. The sequence goes on from BKCH01000817.1 coordinate 10,639, forward strand.
AATGTCCATTTTTTCTTTTATTTACATTAATATCTAAATTGATACTTATAAAGACAATAGTACCCTTTCATAAAGAATTGAAATTAAACAAATAAAGAATTGATTAAAAAGGAAATAAAAATCTCTAAAAGAAAATACAAAACTAAACAAATCTTTTATAAAAGGAAAAAAAGACCACATTACTTGCTTTATTATAAAGAGAAAAAAAAGGATCATAACTGATATTAGTTATATGATACATGAAAAAGAATCATTATAATAAATAATTAGTTATTTAAATAAAATTCACAACAAACATATTAAAAAATTAAATAGATATTGTAAAAAAATGAAATACTTTAAAACCTTTAAAAAAAACATCATAATGATATAGTAATTATCATAAAAAAAAAATAAACAATTTCATCACACATTTAAACTTTAGAAACTAGCTATTAAAATAATACCATTAATAATAAAAAGTAAACAAATTAGCACAATGATGTTATAATTATCATAAAGAACCTAAATCATACTAAAGAAAAATAGGTTTCTAAGAAATCTAATCATACTTAAGAAATGTGTTCATAAAAAACCTTAATTATAATAATAAAGAACCAATCATTAAGATAAAGATACAATAATAATGAATAAGGAAAAAAATATGGATCATAATGGAAGAAAATGATGTTACATATAATAAAAGGGCAAAAAAGGTACAACAAGCAATTGTTTTTTAAAAATGGACATTTACGTAATATTATCAAAAAAATGACATATTTTAAAATTTGACTTTAAAAATAAATATTTTGTGTAATGATTCCTTTTTATTTCCATTAATTTATTTTTTAGATGGTAATATTATTGTTACCTTTCCAATGCTGCGTAATTAGCAAATAGCTTACTATGTTTCTTCCATCCCCTTAGTTCAAAGACAAGGATCCAATGATTCATGCCTGATCATCATAAAATTATCACGCAAGATTCAATCTCCACCATCCGATCTACCATTAATAGTACTGGCTAAAAATATACTTTGCATCCATCGTACATTCTCCCTACTGAAGAGAAGTGCTTGAATGATCATGGTAAATTCAAAAGAGTACCTTTTATTTTTATTTTTTATTTTTTTGTAATTATATTGGTGCTGTAGCGGCTGCCATGCTCTTGCCTCAGGTATTTTTCTAAGCTTACATGTATAGTTTTTATCTCTGTCTCTTTCTTTATTTTATATATATATATATATATATATATATATTGGAAAACGTTTGCATAAATCAACTAAATCTTGAATTCTTTTATGGAAAATGTCTGCAAAAAATTTTTCCCTTTTGTTTTTATATTTACTTTCTTCGTAATTTGTTAATTTTTATCAAAGCAGCTTCTTTTGTCTGAATTTGTCGCATTTCCTTTCATTTAATCATGAGAGGGAGGAACAGAAGAGTGTTAGTTTGTGATATTGTTACATTATCTCTTCTTCCTCTTTCTTTTTTGTGCAACGAGCTCGTTTTCACTTCGTCCTCGGCGAGTTAGCGTCAGAGATTGAAGATCTACAAGTTCAGCGAAGTCTAGCGTTTGAGATCTTGACTTCATCGTCTGCGAGTTGCCATTGGAGATTGGAGATCTCAACCAGCGCGGCCTCGCAAGCATATCGTGATCACGATCTCTTGAGCAGATCTCGACCGATGGCCTCATTCTCTCTCCTATTGCTCGTGAGCAAATCGCAATTGATGCCTCTCTCTCTTCCTTACCACGGGTCTCGATGGTGTGGGCAGAAACTGGAACATCTCCAGTGTACTTATGGTATTCGAAAGCATTTTGTGAATAATTTTGTCAATTTTGGTTTTTTTGTTGACAAATTCGTGGCAACTCGATTTTAGGCTTTAAATTATTTTGTTTAATTTTGGTTTTTTAATGATAATCTTTATATTCTAACAAGATTATTGTAATTTGGTAAGATTACAGTATTTAATCCGATGGAATAAAAAAATAATCGGGTGAAATATTAAAAACAACCGATTGAATACCAAATATAATTCAGTAGAATCTGAAAAATAATCTGGTTGAATATAAAAGTAATCTACCAGATTGCCCTTCAACACCCAAAGACAACCAACAATTTTGTATTGAGAATAAAGAGTAATCCGATAGATTACTAAAAGTAGTATTCTACCAGAATACTCTCCGATGACCGAAGACTGACAATAGCTATTGGAGACCATGCCAATTGTCAAAAGTAGTCTGGTAGATTACCAAAGCATTTTTCAAGAATATTCTCTGGCAATTAGAAAACGTTGTAGGCGGAATAGAAGAAAAGAGCTGCTAGATGAATAACCATCCCAAGTTGAGTCAGCCACCATCACTAGACTGCATCTTGACCTCCATCCAATTTTTTGGCCAATTCTCCCTTCATACTACCAAAAAATGAGATACTTGTCCAACCTCCGTGGACAAACCTTGCAGAGGAACTTTTAGGTTTTCAAGGCATTGGATTCTCACCAATATTTGCATTATAACTCACCACTTCTTGAACAACCTATTCCTATTCATGCTTCATGGACCTTTTCTTCTTTTTCATTTCCATATATAGTTCTTCTTTTTTTTTTCGGGACGTAAATTAGATGCTGATTTGATTGTATTACCCTTCCCATGCTACGTAATTATCAAACAACGGACTATGTTTATTCCATCCTGGTAGTTCAAAGACAAGGATCAAGTGGTCTATCCCTAATATTGAACAGGTGGAGTGAGTTTTTATCAAGAAGCCAGTTTGGGGTATGGTCAATTCACCGGAGGGGATTGCCCTCCCAATTCGAATTTTTTTCCTGAAATAATATTATCCAGTTTAAATTGAATTATCAAATTTGATTTTTTATTTTGAAATCTAAACAACACTCATTTTATTTTAAATTTGTAAGAATTTGTAATTTCAGATTGAATTAAAAAATTCTTCAAACTTTCCTATCCTAATCTATTTGCTAAGCAGTAATAATCGGGACAAGAACCTTACTTTAGTTGCCCATCCAATTCTCAATTGAGTCAACTAGGTGTGTGGGTAACAAAACAATTTGTATCATAAAGGGAATTAAATAAAAATCTAAGCAACACTCATTTTATTTTATACTTATAAGAATTCGTAATTTCAGATTGAATTAAAAAATATCAAACTTTCCTATCCTAATCTATTTGCCAAGCAGTAATAATCTTGACAAGAACCTTACTGTTGTTGCCCATCCAATTCTCAATTGAGTCAACAAGGTATACGGGCAACAAAACAATTTGTTTCATAAAGGGAATTAAATAATTAAGGCTAATCATATTAATGATCCATGAACTTTGTAGGCGTTATCATTTTACCTATTAAATTTTAAATAATTCCGTTTTGTTATTACAAATTTTGAGTTTCTTCCCCTTTGTCCCATTTGTTTCATTTCCAATTAAATCCAAATAATGGAAAAAACGGTATGTCCACTCCTGCTTTTGAAGGGAAAAGAAATGGAGAAAACAAAGTAGGGAAAATTCAAATTTTAAAATGGTATAATGTGAATTTTAAAGTTTCGCCTATAAAGTAGAAATGACCCCAAAATTTACTAGGTACTAGTCAAGTAGTTTAATTATTAATGCTGAAGTTGATAGGTTCCAGGAGGGAAAAAAAAAAAAAAAAGATTAAAGCGGGTAAGGTTCATATTATTTGTATTTAAGTTCTTGTCTGTCATAAAAACATAATTATAATAGAAGTTCGACTATAATAAGCTTCACTATTGTTTTTAGCTGGAGTAGCTGTCTTTTTAGTGAAGTGTGAGTGTGTGACACCTTAAGCCCGCAGAGGGATGTAATTGTGTTGCACTTCTCACATCGATGCCTCAATGATGCAAATGGATTTTAGATTTTTTTTTTCTTTTTTTTAATCTTGTTATAGTATAACACTAGTTGATTAATCGTGATATAGTGAAAACTCTTTTTGAAAAATTCATATTGTTGATCCGATGATTTATTTTGGTTATAATTTTGTAGTCTGTCTTTCTTTTATCATTATTTATTATTCTGGTGCCGGTGGCACCAGTGTACAATGTCAGAGACGATCAATGATTTGCACTGAAAACTGCAGCGTATTCATCAAGTAGTCACCATTTATTCTCGTGACGTAATCTGGTAGATTACTCAATATCTGGCATGGAATATTTCTAGAAAAAAACATATTTTGCTAACATTAAACCAATCTTATGTAGTGGCAAAAATCTAAGCCCTTTTATTGGAGTGAAAATTTTCTAAACATGACATATTCTTGTTTCAAGATGACAATTTTCCTTGTCAATATGTTAATTTGTGGGGATCCGCCTTAAATGGGACCGAAATTCGGGTTGTAAACAGATCAAAAATTTAACCGTCACGAGTTATAGGGCATGGATGGATTTGGGATCCCCGAGCCTATTCCCTGTTAACACACTCTATTTAGTAAGATGAAAGTTGCATATGTTTTCTAATATGTATAATATTGAATATTAAACTTTTACATAATTGACATGAAAAATTGAATATCATAATTTCGCTTTATTTTAACTTAAGGTTTAGTATATATGCATCTCTATTTTTTATTTTTTATTATTTATTATATAGTATATGAGATACCTTACAACCTCAAACCAGTGATAAGAAAAACCCTATACCCGCCAATTTAAACTGGTTGTGAGAAGTGTTCTTATTCATAGGAAGCAGTTGGTCAGAGGACTGCTCCGCATCAAACCCGCCAGTTGCCATGCTCAAGGTTATTCTTTGAGGATTTTGTGTAAAGCCCAAAGATGCTTGAGCCCGCCAGCTATAATTTGGGTCCATATTGGCGTGATGATTCGGAATAATAGTGGTGTATCATGTGCAAAGCTTTGAAGTTTTTTTAAATCCCAATCACCATTTAAAGGTTTTAAAAATCCAAATTCAAAACAAGGCAATAAGTCTGGCGGTCTGGTATTCTAATCGTATCAATGAAATGATAAAAATATCCAAATTTCTTTGTCTATATTTTGCAGCGGCTATATTATTCAACAAACTTTAGGCATACATAGAGACCCCTTTGGGTTGATTTTATTGAACCTTTAACATATTATCATCCTTTTGCGGTTGTTTGCTAAATAAAAAGTTTATTACAAGAGCTGATATAGATCAAGATCGCGAAAGACCATTAGGTGAAGAGGGAAAAGAGACTTCACAAGGCTGGTAAACATCAGCATGTTCACCAAACCGTTGATTTAGATTAGCAAGTAGTTGCGGGTTATCACAACTTTGGCGTCACTGAAAAATTTAATATGGCATTTCGCGCAAATCCGGGCCACCTAACAGCACACCGAATAGTAGGAAGTGTTTTCTTTCAAATTGGAAAGGCTAGAATCAACTAGGCTCTGTGGCCAAGAAAGGCATTCAAGAGGTCTGTGGGTTCGAGTACTGAACGAGCCTCCCATTTGACACGCCAATGGAACCAAACCACAATTGACCAGTGAGTACAAGGCACTCAAACAAGAGATTAATCATTTTTTTCCTCAGCACTAGCGCACAGAGCACAAGGAGACTCTTGTTGCATAACCAAACACCTTAATATTGATTAGGTTTTAATCCACTCACAGCCCAATAGATCCCTTTTACTTGAAAAAAAATTAAATATAAAGAAAAAAACTCTTTTCTTAGACGACTTCCAACAAATTACATATGTGCTCTCATGTAGAAAACATTTTGGGCCATTTGGATAACATAAAAGTTTGAAAAGTAAATTTGAATAGTTTCTTTTTTTTTTTTTTTCTATGAGAGAAAAATATTGATGCGCAATTTGTATTTTCTACCGTGGATGTCCAGTTGGCCGGAACCTTTGCTCCACGTGGACCTGCATCACGATAATAAAGATAGCTATGGAGTGGTGACACCGCGGAGGTGTTTTCTAAATAGACTCCAATGCTTAAGTTAGACACAGGTACTAGGGATAAGTGAGCCCAACTGGCTAAACAAATATTAAATGCATAACAAAGGTACATGAGTGCTTTGTACTGGTGAGATTCCTGTAGAAAGTTCGCCGGAGTTGATATAGAGCGAAAGAGGATGGTAATAGTAGGAGAGAGAGAGCACTGGGAAAAATCCCAAGGTATTGGTCCCTTGTAGAGTGTGAGCCCTTCTAGAGAGAATAAGCTTTCATATCTTCTCTACTTGAGAGATAATTGTAGAGAGTAAAGGAGTGGGTTGTGGCTAGAGAGTCAAAAATGTTGGAACCCCTTCATCTTATACATGTCGCATATTTATAAAGTGGAGCCCAATTGTTAAGGCTCATTGTCCTATGGTTTGAATTTTTATCCTTTGACAATGTTAAATAAAGAATGATTTTAAGACAAAAATCTGAATTATGAGACAAAAATCCTAAATATATGTACTAAGGGGTATCACATAATTTCCTCTTAATAAATATTATGAGGGGTACGTATAACAAAAAAAACTATATAAAGTTTTTTAAATAATGTCTAAAATATATATCATGATTAAATGTTAAACGAACCATCAATCTTTATAATCGTCTCATCAAAAACACTCTGGAGAAAAGATCTCTAAAAATTTGTGCTTGTTGCAAACTCTGATTAACGTGCAATCTAGAAACATTGGAACAAGGACAAAACATTTAATTCGCTAGCTAGAGTGTGGGGTAACTTTGTTTCCATCTTTTGAAGCAAAAGTCCAAAAAGCCACACTGTTTGGCACACCAACTCAAAGTATCCAATTCTAATATATTTTTTTTCCCAAAATAATCAACTCAATTTCACTATTTATAATTTCAATTCTAACTTAAAATTCAAATTTTGAACAGTCTATAATATTGATATTTCAAGTCTAAATGAAATTATTTTTTTATTACTAGATCTATATTGATATATATATATATATATATATATAATTTTAACACAATTCAAGTTTTTATAATTTTTAACTCCAATCAACCAAACGCATAATTTCAAAGCCTAACTCAACTACAATTAAGATGACTCTAATTTTTCAACTCAAACAAAGCAACCAACTGCATGCTTAGTACCGAAATGAAAGAGTTCTAATATATTCCATAATCGATTAGGTCAGCAGCTAACAAGAAATTACCATGTTAATCGCACGAGCTTCATTAATTACATCTCTGAACATAACGCACAACCATGTTCTCCCCGTGAATACAAATGACAATTACCACTTTTTTAGGAGATTTTTATGATATGACTTGAAAAAATTATATTATCAATAGATTTAATATAATTTTTAACCGTAAGATATTTATGAGTTGTTGGTGATCTGGGCTAAGATTGTTTTAATTTTTTTTCCCTTTTAAACGATCCTAAAACACAATATACATATATTTCAAAATCACTTATGTCATGCGATGTGTTTCCATGAAATTTATTTTTTTTTTATAAATAGACTATTTACTTAACAATACAAAAATTAAGAATAATTTGATGTTTTTAAAATAAAAATTAAGGATTAATAAGGAATTAGGCAAATAATTGCTATTTGTAAAAATTACCAGAAGGCGGCTCCGGAAGCCGAAGAAATCAGCAAAGCCCGAGATTATAAGAAGGCCATCAATAGCATGATCTAGTCTTTGATGGAATATTAATTCACAACTTGCCCCATCAATTTCCAAAATTAATTGTAGTGACATAAAAAAAAAGGGAAAAAATCAATTTTTATATTGTCGCTCCCCATTATTGTACTAGTAAACTAATAAGAAGAAGTATAAAGTAGAAATTTTAAGAATAACTATATTTCATTGACATGAATAGTATAATATATATATATATATATATAACTGCATCTCCTAATATAAATGGAAATTACATAATTAGGAAACCATAATTAAAGCAAATATTTACATTTAAAAACATTCTCATAAATCACAAGTTTGATTTTGTGTTACTTTCCCTATTATGCCCCCTCAAGGTGCGTAAGCGGTTTAGTGAGAGCATCGGCAAGCTGATCATTGGACGACACATGTGAGACACGAAGACTACCATTTTGAAATTTGTCTCGGACGAAATGAAAATCAATTGCAATATGCTTCATTCGGGAATGGAAGACTAGATTTGCACAAAGATATGTGGTGCCGACATTATCACAGTAGATTGTTGGTGTGGAGGTTGGTGAGATACCAAGCTCTTGTAGAAGAGACTGAATCCAAGCAATTTCAAATGCGGTGGACGCAACGGCGTGATATTCAGCCTCTGTGGAAGATCGGGTAATGGACTTTTATTTCTTAGAACTCCAAGAAATAGCATTGGAGCCCAAGAAAAAAACATATGCACTTGTAGATGTGCGATCGTCAATATTCCTCCCCCCTCCCCCCCCCCCCCCCCCCCCCCCAATCGGCATCAGAGAAGGCATGAAGAGAAAAAGGTGAGCTTTTACGAAAGTAAAGACCATGATTTAAAGTACCATATAAGTACCGCAACAACCATTTGACGGCCGACCAATGTCCGGTAGTGGGACGATGCATGAATTGAGAGAGCTTATTGACAACAAAAGCCACATCCGAATGTGTGAGAGACAAATACTGCAAACCACCAACGATAGATCTATATTCAATAGCATTAGTGAGAAAGGTGCCATCATGAAGAAACGGAACGTGATTGGGAGACATTGGAGACATCATCTTTGGCATGGCTCATATTGGTTTTGACTAGGAGATCATGAATGTATTGACGTTGTGAGAGGAAAACACCATCAGTTGTGCGAATAACCTCGACACCAAGAAAATAAGAGAGCAGGCCAAGATCTTTATGGGAGAAATGATCGGCTAGTTTGGTGATGAAATTTTGAAGTGCAGCTGTGTCACTTCCTGTGATAATGAGATCATCTACATACACTAAAACATAGATGGTGAGAGGCATATGTTTAAGTATAAATAGAGAAGTATCAACCTTGGAATTAACAAACCCAATGGATAAAAGAAAATGGCGAAGTTCATGATACCACACCCTCGGTGCTTGTTTAAGGCCATATAGTGCTTTCTTAAGGCGACAAACATGATGTGGTCGTTAGGGATCAATGAAGCCCGGCGGTTCAGAAATAGTATTGATAGCAATGAGAGAATTACTAGGTTCATGAGGATTGATAATGGTGGTACCATGAGTGGAAGGTGTGGTAGTGTATGTAGGAGTGATTGGTGATTTTTGGTTAGAAATGTCGGACACTTTTTTTTTTTTTTTTGGCTCTTGGGAGCTTGGGCTCTGATAGCTGAAGAAAAAGTATAAAGGAGAAATTTTAAGAATAACTATATTTCATTGACATGAATAATACAATATATATACAAGTGCATCTTCTAATATAAATGGAATTACATAATTAGGAAACAATAATTTGAGAAAATATTTACATTTAAAAACATTCCCATAAATCACAAGTTTGACTTTGTGTTACTTTCCCTATTAACTGAAACATCAACTTATAAAATGGAGAATTCTATAGAAAAATAAAAAAAAATAAAAAAGAAAAAAGAAAAGAAAAAGATATGAATAAAGCTATGTGACAGCAGAGGCGCCCCTCCCCACCCTACGTGGGTAGTCAAATAGGACAACAACTTCAAAAAGTGGGTCCCACATGATATTTCCATTTTTTTTTTCAATTAAATGTCCTGCTTTTCTTCCTTGCTTTCCAACCGTACCAAGGCCAAACAAAAAACCAGTACTCTGGTTCAGGCGACCCTCTAACGAACGGCATGAATGTGGTCTTCATCTTTCATAAAATATCTCTCTTCTACAACTAATCTTCCTTTCTCTTTTCTCTCTATTTGTTTGGTTTAAGTATGCATTCGGTATTAGTAGAAATCGTTTAAATTTATCCTTATTTCTAGACCTAAAACACTCTTCTTTTCACCCACTGACGCAACCATCTCCAGCCACCACCGTCTTCCTCGTTACCGGCAAGCTCTGACCGCTTTGTTACCATCTTTCAGATCTTCGTTACCGGAGATACTTCCTTCGCCGCGCAAACGTTTCCTTCGTTATAATTCTCATCCCTAAAGTTGAAGGATGGCAGCATGACGTTGGGGTCGAGGCGGAGCAGGGCGGCTAAACAGTTAACGGAGATATGCATATCCTTTTTTTTTTTTTTTTTTTAAGGGTAAAAACAGCATATATGTGTTTGAACTTTGAAGAGAGAAGAAACAAGATGAAAGCAAAATTTTGTAAAATTAATTTGTGGGTCCACATATTAAAAATACATTAACTTTCTGAATCCGAACTATATCGATCTTTGATATTTCAACACACATGCATACATTTACATGATATTCTGTAATATTTTGTTGGCTTAGGGTGATAGCACGCAATAATATGGATTAAAATCTTCGTCAAGAAAGAGATTTGGATGACTTTTCAGTAATGATAATTGATATATACAAAATCGTCAAATGTGGAATGTTTATGGTCTTTCATAACGATTAACTTCCTATTTTAACTGCTCCTTTTGGCTTTTATGGAAAATTTGATAAAAAACGTGCAGCAATTAAATAGTATATAAATTAAAATAGGGATAATATGTGATAAACCATTTTTATATATCTTATTGGTGAATTTTATTTTCAATTCATTAATATGCAATTGAACGATTAAAATGTTGATTGTGTATGATAATTATAGTGTACCTTATCTCATTATATATAAACTAGGAAATTAAAAAATAACATATAAAAAAATTGAAAAACAAAAATAATATGGGAAATGTGTTTTCTTGTCCATGTGTTTTATCAAAACTTATGAAAGACATTTTGATGACTTTGAGTAAGTAGAAAAGTATTCATGACTTGTTTAGTTATAGATATCATCGTTACTGTAGGAAAAAGAGAACAAAATTAAGAAAAAAAAATATAGCCGTTTTAAAAGGTGATGATTTAGTCTTTTTTTTTTATTTTTAATTTTTTTGGTCGAAATGACCCTAAACTCTTAAAATATTGATCATTATAGTCATTTATGTCCAAAACTGTTAAATTTCTAACGGAGTAAGTTATGTACAATATATATAATCAAATCTAAAAAAATATTTTAATAATTTAATAATAATAACTTAACAAAAATAAAATAATCATAAAAAAACTAAATTCATCTTTCCTCTCTCTCTCTCTCCCCTCTCTTTCTCAATTTCCTCCTTCAGACCTCAGCAGCAAAAACCCAAGCCTTGATCCTAGAAAGATATATATATATATATATATATAAATGTAGAGATGTATTGACTATTATGAACTTTGTAGAGAGACAGTCTCCAAATTTTGTTATTTTTGACTTTTGACTTTTTTAGGCCGACGCCACCACTACCCCACTACATTTTTTTTAATTAAAAAGGAAAGTGAAAAAAGCAATAGTTTTGTCTATTTAATAGTTCGAGTTCAAAGTTAATACGGAGTCACTATTGAATTGTAAAATATTTATTTACAATTTAAAAAAAAGGAGGAATTCTACCAAGAAATCATGTTGCTTTTTCTTATCGATTGGTTAAAAAAATTTTGACCATCGGACTGATTTTGAATGATTAAGATTAAAAGAATACATCAATAAAAAATAGAATCTATCACGTCCGATTATTTTTTAACAAAGCATTAGAAAAAAAAAATCTCTGGCAATGTCTGCCGCCCTCTCCGACCATTCCTCACCCTCGTTCGTCGATACAAGTCAACACGAAATTGAGGCAACAAAGATCAAAAGACAGTGTTCGGAATTCTGACTCTTGCGGTTTTGTAAAATAAAAATTTCCTCGCCTTTTTCTTGGGAACCAAACAAACACCAAACTGATTTCAAGATCCCCAATTGAAGGAATGCTAGATTTCGGGGATGACTCTCCCTCTGATGATCCGATCTCCGCGGTCGGTGAGGTTTGTTTCCTCCGGCGGCGAGCTCGCGTGTGGGTTGCATGCGTTGGGTAACGGCGGGGAAGACGTATTCGCCAACGCCGGAGGGGGAGGCAGGGGCGGCGGGGGTGGTGTGGGAAGCGCTGCTAGATGTTCGACCGACGAAGCAGGACCGGTGAGGCGGCGGCGGCGGGGGAGAAAGGAGTTTGGGAAGAAGAAGGCTAGAAGGAGTTTTTTTTATTTATTTATTTTTTTAATCACATGTAGTTTAGCACATAATAAATTTCTTGGGCACAAAATATCTAGATCGTTAAGGTTTAATGGTTAAAAAAAATTTCTCCATCAATGAGGTAAATTGAGGGGTTCTTATTTTCGAAATCCCCCGAAAAAAATGTTGATTTACTAATTTCTTTTAAAGGAGAATTCTACAGTGAAGTAAACCTCCTTTATCCCATGGATGAGATAAGATCCAAAGGTTCCATCTTTGTGGATGGATTAATTATGGGATCCATCAATTAAAACATGTAAAATAATTAATAGTATGTTTGGGTTTGGGTTTGGGCTTAAAAAATAGTAAGCGCTTTTTTTTTTTTTTTTTTTTTTTTTAACTTAGGTTTGTTCCTTGTTTGCCTGCGTGTAGATTATTTTTGGCACCTGTATTTGTGTCTGTCTTCTTTCAATTTCTCCTGTAAACATTTCTTTCTTTTATTTCATTATTTTAATAAAATTTTGTTGGCATGGAAAAATGATGAGGGTGTTAAAATAGTTTTAATCTAATCAAGATATCTTCGTGTATATTGTTAATTCATCTTTCCATCATTCATAAAATAAAATAAAATTAAAAAAAAAACCATGTAAAATAAGATGTGAAGCAGGGGATAACTGCTTTTGAGAAAATCAAACACCGTAGAAAAATATATATTTATGCAAAGAAACTTCATTAAATGGTCAAGGCCAGAGAACGAATTATTTTGAGACGTATTGTCGCTTTCACTAGTAAAAATTGTGGATTCTACGATGGTTATTTACCGTCGTATAAAGTTTACATGACGGTTAGACAACCGTTGTGTAATTTAGCGTCGTGGAAGATACCACGATGGTTTCATAACCGTCGTGATATCTCAATATTACACGACGGTTCACACCATCGTTAAATCAAGAAATATAATAGCAAACGCCGTAAAAAAAAAAATTGGCTTTTTTTTTTTGCGATGGCACACATTACACGACGGTTTCGGAGCAAAACTATCGTGTAATGTGTGTCATCACAAAAAAAAAAAACCATTTTTTTAAATTCAAGCCCAATTACACGATGGTTTTGAGTAAAACCGTCGTGTAATGGTACACATTACACTAGAATCAAATTATTTATTATTATCCAAAACAAAAATCCATTTTAGCATTTCGGAAAGCATGTGGTGGGCGGATAAAAACCATGTTAAAAATGTGTGTAATATGCCAAAACCGTGCACAAAACATTCATCTCCAAAGAGCAACAAAAAAAAAAGCAAAAAAAAAAAAAAAAAAAACATTCAAACAATACTACAAATTACACTCCACGCAAGTTACTAAAGCATTGTGTGTTCGTAGTTTTGTTAGAAAAGAAGAGATTAAGCAATATGGAAGTCACCTTGCTTTTCTTTAAAGAAAAATAGTCACGGGCTTGATGGGAACACCAGGAGAGAGAGGTCGTGGCGACGGCGGCAGCAGAAAAAAATCGGGGCTATGGCGGCGGTTTGGGAAAAGTTTGAAGTGGCGACGGCGGCGTGACCGGATTTTAAGTTAGGGGGGTGGGTGGGTGGGCGAAGGAGGTGGGGAGGAGAAAAGTTTGAGTTGTCTAGAAGGTTGAAGATGAAAATGATGATAAATGAAGAGGAAAGTGTATTTATGTAATGGGTTTTCGTGCGAATTCCAAAGCATGAAATTTGAAAATTTTCAAAATTTTTTGAGGATTACACAACGGTTTTGCTCAAAACCGTCATGTAATCCTTTTTTTTTTAATTTGAAAATTTGAAAATTTAAAAATTTTCGGAGGATTATACGACGGTTTTTTATAACCGTCGTGTAATCTTTAGGATTGCACGACGGTTTTGCTCAAAACCGTCGTGTAATCCTTTTTTTTTTATTTGAAAATTTCAAATTTTGAAATTTTTCGGAAGATTACACGACGGTTTTCTATAACTGTTGTGTAATCCGAGGATTACACGACGGTTTTGCTTAAAACCGTCGGGCAATCCCTTTTTTTTTTTTTGGAAAATTTGAAATTTTTGAAATTTTTCGGAGGATTACACGACGGTTCTAAGAACCATCGTGTAATCTTTTTTTTTTTTTTTGAAAATTTGAAAATTTTAAAACAATTTGGAGGATTACACGACGGTTTTGCTCAAAACCGTCGTATAATCTTAAGATTACACGACGGTTATAAAAACTGTCGTGTAATTCTTTTTTTTTTTTTGAAAATTTGAAAATTTTAAAAATTTTCGAAGGATTACACAACGGTTTTTATAACTGTCGTGTAATTCTTTTTTTTTTTTTTTGAAATGCTGCCAGATTACACGACGGTTCCAACAAAACCGTCGTGTAATCCTTTGTTTACACGACGGTTTTGTCAAACCGTCATGTAATCCTGTTTAAGACGACGGTTTCACAAAAATCGTTGTGTATTTTCCATCTTGTAAGCGAACTTTTGTAGTAGTGTTTTATGAAAATTTGGTTCCACTTGGCTTGAATAATTTTCTAACCTTAATATTTTATAAACAAATAAAGAGCCATAAATTAATTAATTTATTTCCTAGCTTAAAAAAGGGTTAAATGTGAACTAGCTTTGCTACCTTCCAAAAATAATTCATGTTGACTACTTACAGATTTGCGTAATCAATATTAACATCACTTCCATTGTACTACTAAATATATTTTTAGGATTCTATTGTTCAACCATCGGTTTCATAGTAGACACTACGTTTTTACTTGATGTGATTTTTGCCACTGAATCAGTTGAAAATTACCCAAAATGTTGCTAGTGGATAAGCATATGCAAAACCATGCACAAATTAAAAAGAACTTTCATATTTAATATTTAATATTTAATATTCAATATTCATAGAAAAGTCAGCAAAGCACATGAACAATAGCACATGTAATCCCTGAAGAGAATTAATCAAATCAAGCAAAGAGAAATAAAGAAATTTAAAGTTGACAAAAAAATTAAGTAGGCTTTGTCAAATTTAGCAAAATAATTTTTCTATACTTGTCATTCTCGAGTTCTGTTTTCTATTTTTCTGTTTCAATGGTTGTCCCCACAATAGCATTATGACAACTCATCAACTTGTTTAAGAATTTTTAGTATTTAACTATTTTTAAATAGTTAAATTATTAAATTCAGATGATGTATATAATATAACATTATTGGGATGACTGTCAATGAGATGAAAAATTTAGGACAACAGATCTTGATTCGTCATTCTCTCCTATAAATGTTAAAGCTCTTCAAGCATTTGTTTTCGAATTCAACAACTAATATTCATGTTCTCTCTCTCTGTCTCTCTCATCCTCTTTGTTTTCGTGGTTGTAACATTAATATTTGAGTTCAGAAACATTCAATATGGAGTTTTCAATCTCATACTCTTCCCTCAGGCTACCAGCAACCATCCCATCTCAACTTTACCAGGCCAGCTCTGGTTTCACTAGGTCAATTCCAGTTAAGGCAACAAAATCCTCCAACCTTCCTTCAAAATGCTCCACCAATATTAATTTGAACCTGCCGGTGGGGCTCTATGGGGAGAACAAGCTCTCGAAATCCTTGTTGTTTGGCCAAAATAAGCGTGATTCTAACCGGGTACACTTTATTTCTCCACGACTTACGTTAAACATGATATGATCCGCAAGCCTCTCCCGTCGCAAATCCTTCGCAGGATGTTGCTGAGGGGCTTGCTTGCAGATTCGTTTTTTTAGTTATTCTTTAAGAGTTAAACGTACCATAACTAATTACTACTGGTCTCAAATTCAATTTATAAATTGAAACTTATGGCCTCATAGGCATGCGCTCAAGCTGAATCGGCGGACTCCGAACCAGTGTATACCAAAGCTGATGCTGAATTTGCTAGTTCTGATGATTCAGTATTTGCCAAAGCTTCACGTTTTGGTGCTGCTTGCCATACGTTCACAAGGCCCTATGCAATTCGGCAAGCACTTATTTCATCCATGTAAGTATACCTCTACCCAAAAAAAAAAGAAAAAAAAAAAAAAAAAACTGATTTGCGGCAAGAAATTAATACATGCTCAGTTTTTTATTTTTATTTTTCTCGGCAGATGTTTATATGCAAGAGTGTTGAATGAAAACCAACTAGTACTTCAGTGGCCTCTATGGCTTAAGGCATTCCCAGGCTTAATTGCTATATTTTTTGCGCAAGCTTATGGTAATGGTATCAATCAGATTTTCGATATTGATATTGATAGGTAAGCTTTCCATGTATTTCAAATACCCTTTCCTTATTTTTGGCAAATTTTTTTTGTTTTGTTTTTTTGCTTAATTTATCTTTATATGTTATATTTTCAGGGTGAACAAACCTTATTTACCTTTAGTATCCGGAGAACTTTCACTAAAACACGCATGGCTCATGACGTCGTTTGGTGTAATATCTGGCTTGTTGATTTTTTGATTGTGCAACGCCGACCTCATCTCTACTGCTCTTTACTGTTTTGGTCTTTTCCTGATCATCTCCTACTCTGCTCCGCCCTTTAGATTCAAGGGATCTGCTCTTGCAACCGCTATGCTGCTTCCTACAGTAATAATTCTTTTACCTTCCAATCCCTGTATCTTGGAATGAAATTGTGTTTTTGTTTGTAAAATTTTATGGCGTCATTGGAATGTTCCTCTGAAAACCAGTTAAAAAAAATACATGAAAAATTAATCTTACAATGATCTGAAAAAAAAAATTGAGAAAATATGATATTTGATTAATAAATAAAGCACTTGTATATGCAGGTTCATTTTGTTCAAAGTGTCGGTATATTTTATACCGCCAACGCTTCTCTTGGACGTCCATTTGTGTGGAGGTACGTGTGTAATATTTTTTTCGAAAGCAAAAATTTTTTTATAATTTTTTATCTCTTCCTCCTTTTTTTATTTTTTATTTTTTATATTCCTTTCAAAATATTAACGTGTTATATGTATCTTTATCATCATCATCATCATCACCACCACCACCATTATAATTGTTATTCATATTATTATTATTACTATTATTGCAGGGTAATGATTTTAATATAGTTTAATTTGTAGTTTTACTTTTTGATATTATATTTTTGCCTCAAGTTATGGTTACTTAAATAATTATTTGACCAATATATGGATGCCATAAGGAGCGAGATTTCTTAATTATTAACATTGTAAGTTGATGGTCAACAGGACAATGTCAAACAAAACCCATGAAAATTGACAACTAAGTTATGGTTCAACAGTTTCTTAATTCGAAAACTAGAATGTTACGTTGAAAAAAGTCTTGATTGAAGATGGGGCAGTGATGTAATTCATCTTTTATTAGTAGGTCATGTTTAATTAACAACACAAATACGGCTTAGTATTATTCTAATTGTTAACCCACACATGATTTAACTCTTTATAGAAATCTAACGTTCGGCTTTGAATTTGTTCTGCAGTACCCAAACTATTTTCATCCTGGCCTTTTTTACAATATTTTCTGTGGTCATTTCCATCATAAAAGATATCCCAAATATAGAAGGTGACATGAAATAAGTTGCAGTTCTTACATCTCATCGCATAAACTTTAAAAAAAAAAATTTCATTTTGTTCAATCTTTTAATTTCGAAATATTTTATTTATTATAGGTGCAACATTCGAACGTTTCCGGCGAGGTTCGGAGGTAAAAATGTTGCTTACTTTGCCGTTGGGTTGCTGCTGTTAAATCTTGAATTCTTTTATGGAAAATGTATGCAAAAAATTTTCCCTTTTATTTTTATGTTTACTTTCTTTGTAATTTGTTGATTAATTAAGGTAAATTATTGTTTCTTATTTTGCTAACCAAAAAGAAAAAAAAATTGATATATAACAAACTGAATGGAACAAAATAATAAACCTTCCCTACTAAATTGTTAATCAACTATACAAAAAAGAGACGTGGAATAAGAGATCTTCTAAGACGTTTTTCTTAACATATATATATATATATATATATATATATTTCATTAAAGTTAACTCTCTCTCTCTATTAAGAACCAATAATAACAAGTTCTTTTTTTTTTTCTTATTTACAGGCGTTCAAGCGTTCTATAATGTTGCCAAGTCATATAATCCCGCCCTTGGTGTTACTTTTTCAGGTTTGTCTTACATAAATTATCTGGAAAAAATAATGAATAGAAAGTAAAACTGTAAAAAGTAAATTACGTAAAAAAAAACACACACACACACAAAAACCTGTAAAAGTAAAAAATTAACTCCAACACTTTTTTTTTGGGGGGTTCTTTCAGGCTAGGGAAGTTGGACAAAGCAAATTATGGCAAAGAAGAGAGTGGCAAATTTCTATCAATTCCTTTGGCAGCTTCTTTTGTCTGAATTTGTCTCATTTCCTTTTATGTAATTATGAGTTAGTGCAAACTAATCGCTTTTCATTTACATAATAGTGGAGAGGGAGGAACAGAAGAGAGTTGTTTGTAATATTACATTATGTTTGCTTTCTTTCGCTTTTCTTGAAGGCACTCACAATAAATTAATTCTATATGTACTATTATAAGAGTGTAATAAAACAGGCATCTGCATGTATTCTTAATTTTTGTTTCTGTATATACCGTTGTTATTTATTTATTATTTATTTTTTATTTTTTATTTTTTACTCATTTGAATTTCGGTATTGTCCTAAAATTAGACGAAAATAAAATCGTGAAAACAATCTCGCAAATAGATATGTTTATGCTTTTAACCGTCTACTACTACTAATTTGATTAGAGATCCAAAAAACTAAAACATGTACATAGTTGGGGTAAGAATCCACAAATATCCTTTGTTAGGGGCAATCTTATAAATCAACCAAAAAAAATCATGGCAATGAGTCCTATTAACAGACTGGATTATACATGGATTGAACCATATTCTGTATACTTTAATTCGTGGACACTGCATCTTTAAGATTAAAACCAACGGCCTCATTCTCAATTAGAGAATGGCGCAGGCCGCCTAGATAAAAAGAGCTACTAGATGAATAGCCACCCTAATTTGAGTCAACTACCATCGCTAGACTGCGTCTTGACCCCCATTCAATTTTTGGGCCAATTGCAGCTTCGTAGTACCAAAAAATTAGATTCTTGCCCAACTCCATGGACGAATTTGTAGAGGAACCCTTAGATTTTCAGGATATTGTATTCTCACCAATATTTGCCGTATAACTCACCACTTCTTGAACAACCTATTCCTATTCATGCTTCATGGGACCTTTTCTTATTTTCCATTTCCATTTAGTTTTTTTTCGGACGTTAATTAGAAGGTAATTTTGTTGTATTACCCTTGCCATGCTATGTAATTATCAAACAGCTGACTATGTTTATTCCATCCCAATAGTTCAAAGACAAGGATACAGTGGTTCATGCCTGATCATATAAATTACCTCGCAAGATTTCATTCCCCACCATCCGATCTGCCATTACTGGTCAAAAATACACTTATGCATACAGCACACACCATGGACCTCTCCCACCACCCATTCTCCATACTGAACAGGAGTGCTTGAATCCTTTTTTTTTTTTTTTTTTTTTTTTGTTGGGCGAGAGAAGGACAATAATGTAGTGCTCAGCACTTCAGCTATGCACGTGAAGATGAGGAAGTGGCAGGAAGATCTTTTGATGTGGATGGACTACAGAATATTGAACAGGTTGAGTGAGTTTTTATCGAGAAGAGGCATCTATGCCAGTTTGGGATATGGTCAGATTACCGGAGGGATCTCTCTCCCAATTCGAAGTTTTTCCTGAAATAATATAATCCAGTTTAAATTGAATTATCAAATAAGATTATTTATTTTGAAATCAGAACGACATTCATTTTATTTTATACTTATATGAATTTGTAATTATATCAAATTCGAAACTTTCCTATCCTAATCTATATTTGCCAAGTAGTAATAATCTTGACAAGAATCTTAGGGCGGGTTTGGGTGCACAAGTTCAAGTTGATATTTTTAAGTTTAGTTTGAGTTAAGTTAAGTTGAGTTTAAAAAGTTGAGTGTTTGGTAAAAAGTTTGAGATAAAAGTTTAGTTTGAGTTGATTGTTTGGTGAAAAGTTTGAGTTAAAAGTTTAAAAAAAACAAGGACATTGTTTGGATGTATAAAAATTGAGTTATCCAAATTTTTTGCCTTTTGGTTGGTAACTTATCTAAACTCCAACTAAAGGAATTTTTTCACCTCAACTATGTTCTTTTTTTATATTATAGCCTAAAAATAAGAGAGTAAGAAGACAAATAAAAATATAGCGGAAAGTGTTTTTAAATTGAACTTCCGCACCAAACAGGATTTTTAAATTTTTAGCTTTTTCTGAAAAAGTTCATGCATAGATTTTACAATGTCAACAAGAATTATATTTAAATTTAAAAAATTTCAATTTGACTCAACTCAAACACCAAACACAATCACATATTCACATGTCACCACCCAACCCAGAATCTAATAAAAAATCCAATTGTAATCTTTTTAATATATCCACACAGGTAACTAATTGGTAAATTTATCTTTGAGCAAATAATAGTAATAATAATAATAATAATTTGTATTAAACCAATAATTTAATCTCAGATTCGGTATCAAGTTTTTTTCTCCCAACTATTTCTTTTTTCATTAAAATCAAAACATGAAATTTAAATAGCCAATTAATAATATTAAAAAAAGAAAGATATTGTTACATAAGTGGGCTTTGAATCTGCTCAGTAAGAAAAGTTTGTGAAAAACGACAATGTTTCACTCCTGAAACGACATTGATTGGAGCAATAAACACTTCACCCACCATATGCTTAATCCACGTACGACAGCAAAGCCACCCAAAAAAAAAAAATAATAATAAAACTGCAGTTTCATTAACGCAAACGACATTGATTGGGAGCAATAAACACTTCACCCACCATCTGCTTAATCCACTAACGACAGCAAAGCCACCAAAAAAAAAAAAAAAAACTGCAATTTCTAAATCCGGCGACAGCTACGAAGGCCGGCGAGCAGGGGGCTCGACAGATCACTGGCCGGTGGGCGATCGACTACTCATGTGGCGCTCGACAGCTCACGAGGCGGTGGGCGGATGCTCGGAACCCCCAACCATCGCTTGTAACAATCTCCGGCGACCGACTGGACCCCTGCTCGCAAATGGTCATTCCATCCTCGCCGCCGGCGAGATCCTGCTGGTAACGCAGCTACGAGGCCGAGCTCGCCCGTCATCACACAACTCATTCCCAGCTCTGTTGCGGCGTGGGTAGCGTAGATGAACTAGAGAGAGAACAGGAGAGATAAACTAGAGAGAGAAAGCGACAGATTACAAACTCACCTGTGGGTTAGTGCCGATTCTTCTAATGACACGTCGATTGGGCTGAACGGAATCTGGAGTTGCCGACGGTTGGGACTCGGGAGTCGTCAATGGATGGGCTGAGGAAAGAGAATAAACGGTTATTATAACAATCTGAGGAGGCCGAACTTGAAGGTGGGGAGGAGAAAAAAACAACCATAAGCCAGCTACCTTGAAGGAGAAGGCGTGGAATCTGCTCAGAGCAGCCTTCTTCAGTACTCTGCATCGCCACAGCTCTCTGCCTTCTTCTCTCTGTCTCGCGCAAGAACGAGGTGTGGAATCTCACCACGTGGGTTTGAACTCCGAAACAGTACCTCCTGCTCAGGGTACTGTATAACGGTTCAGTTTGAGTTTAGGCTGAACCAATACCCCAAAACTGTTTTAGTTTAGTTTGAACTGAAACCCATCAGTTCAAACTAATGCCCCAAACTGCCCCTTATTGTTTTCTGACAAGCGCCCATCCAATTTTCAGTTGAGTCAACAAGGTGTATGGGCAACAAAACAATTTGTATGATAAAGGGAATTAAATAATCAAGGCTATTCGTATTAATGCTCCACGAACTTTGTGGTTTACCTCTTAATTTTAAATAATTCCATTTTGTTACAAACAAGATTTGAGTTTCTTCCCCTGACAAGAATTGAAAGAACACTTTTTGTATCGTATTCATATATGTTCAAATGGTACAAGGGGTATTACATATAAAGGTAATCGTTGAAAATGGAAGAAATAAAGAAAGGAAACAATCTTATATACAATTAAAGGCAATAATTTTGATGGTAATACTGAAGAGAGAACCGCTTCTCGGATTTGTCTGGTGAAGATGTATTTAAGATGGTTAAGATGTGAAAATAGTTTTGGAAAAGAGAAAATAAAGGCTCCAATTATCGATGGACCTTGGAAGAAGAAGTCAATCTTCTATGAACTTCCATATTGGAAGTCACTTTACGTTCATACATTGCTTAGATGTTATGCATATTGAGAAAAACGTTTGTGAATCGATAATGGGCACGTTGCTTGACATTCCAAACAAAACTAAAGATGGTGAAAAGGCACGGTTAGATCTTAAAGAGATAAAGATTAGATCAAATTTGCTCCCCGACAAAAGATCGAATGACACGTACTTACCTCCGGCAAATCACACATTATCGAGACAAAGAAAAGAGAAGCTTTGTGATGACTTGCGTCCGTGAAAGTGCCAAATGAGTACTCTTCCAACTTCAAACGGTTGGGTGTCGATAAAGGATTTGAGGCTCATTAGAATGAAAACACATGATTGTCATATCTTGAATGCAACAATTAATTACCTCTTGCATTGGCGGGGAGTTTTAAACGAAAGATGTGAGATAATGCAATTAACGAAGTTATGCTCATTTTTCAATGCAATATGCTCCAAGGTAATCTATCCACTTA
The DNA here is from genome assembly GCA_008635985.1 of Ficus erecta. Classification (NCBI taxonomy): domain Eukaryota; kingdom Viridiplantae; phylum Streptophyta; class Magnoliopsida; order Rosales; family Moraceae; genus Ficus; species Ficus erecta. The sequence continues at coordinate 33,430 of BKCH01000817.1, forward strand.
TAGTAGATTCGCTACAATCAAAATTGATGATGACTTTGAGCATGCTTGAGATGTATTTCCCACCAACCATTTTTGATATAATAAAGCCACCTAACAGTGCACTTAGTTCGGGAAGTTAAGCTATGTGGAGCAGTCCATTTGAGGTGAATGTATCCTTTCGAAAGGTACATGAAGGTTTTGAAGGATTATGTGAAGAACCCAGTGGAAAACTACAAAGCCGAGGAATCAGTTAAATTTTGCTCTGAGTATTTCCCACGGACCCAATAGTGTTGCCAACGAGCGGGCTATTTACATCGAAAGGACTATCCATGGGCGTTCGTTCTCCAGTAAATCAAGATAAATGAGAAAAAGCTTGTCTATATATTTTACACAATGCTAAGGAATTGGAACCTTTTGTTGAGGTTCACGTGACGGAATTAAGAGATGCGAATCCAAGAAAAACAAGATGTGAGAAGTGGATTCAAGATGAGCACAACCGGACATTTTGGGAATGGATAAGAAAAGATTTGCATATGAAGGCTGGCCATTCCCAAGACTTAATGAAGCTAGCAAGAGGACCGTCATCGATAGTCACAAGATATACATCGTACTTTTCAATGGCTACTCCTTTTACACTCGCGAAAGAGATAAGAAGCATCATGTCCAAAATAGTGGTATGAGCCTTCGTGCCGAGTCTATGCATATTTCATCCGCAAATGACAAGAATCCGGTATACAGTTCCATGAACTACTTTGGGTTCATTTAAGATATTTGGGAACTTAATTATTGCTGCTTGTGGATAGCACTCCGTAAATGCAAAATGGCTGATAATAATTTTGTTAAGATTGATAGGGATGGCATGACAGTGGTAGACTTTAGGCGATTGTGATACAAAATGATCCTTTAATTATGGCATCACAAGCGGTACAAGTCTTTTATACAACGGTTCCCGACAATTTAGAGTTATCTTTAATTGTGCCAATGAAGCCAAAAATAATCAGGGATGGCCAATAAAATATTAAATATGCACCGATATTCCATCTTTCACAAACAGATTGCCAGTGGTGGAGGAGATTGATGATTTGGATGATGATGCTTCACACTTGCTTCATTTAGATGTCGAGTGGACACGTGTTGAGAAGACCAAAAAAAAAAAAAAAAACTTGATATAATGTTTTTTTTTCATTGTATATAATTTATAAGTTGTATTAACTATGTTAATTGTGCACATTATATTATTTATATATGCCTTTGTGTGAATGAATACATGAACATGAGTTATTGATGGGCTGGTTCATGCATAAGATACAGGTGTGGCCGCCTGTGGGATTATAGCTGAAAAAAAACAATATTTTAAAAAATTTACGGTCATAATACCACGATGGTTTTTGAAAAAAACCGTCGTTGTATCTGATAAACTGCAACGGTTTTTAGAGAAAACCATCGTGGAATCTTACTGGGATTTTTTTTTAATTTTGTAAAAAATTGAATTTTGGAAAAAAAAATAAAATATAAGATACCATGACGGTTTTTTCAAAAAACCATCATGGTAACTTTTCGGGATATTTTTAAAAAGTATTAAGATTTTAAAAAAAAATGAAGGGGATTTGTTTTAAAAAAAAAAATTTAGATACCACGATGGTTTTCTAGCAAAACCGTCGTGGTATCTCAAGCCCATGACGGTTTTTTTCGATTTTTTTTAATTTTTGTTAATTTTCGGTTTTTGTTAAAAAAATTTAAAAAAAATTAGCTACCACGATGGTTTTAAAAACCGTCGTGGTTTCTGGGAAATTTTAAAAATTTTCCGAAAACCGTGCGCGCGTATATTTAGGTGTCAATTTTACTCCCTATGTATAAAATCAAAATAAAAATCATCATTCCCTCCATTTCTCCCTCTCATTTTTGGCACTCTCCCTCCATTCTCTCTCTTGCTTTGTCTACCTTGGCTCCCATCCCCATTCTCTCTCTCTCACGCTCTCTCACGCAGCGCCCACGCCGTCGCCCGTACCCACACTCGAGTTCTTGGCAAGTCGACGTCTCTCTTTCACCGCACTTTTATGGAGGTGAATTTGGTTGATTGTAAACTTGATTTTCAGTGATTGTTGATTGTTGTTGTGATTTTCAGTGATTTTTTCCATATAGTGCTTTCTTAAGGTGACAAACATGATGTGGTCATTGGGGATCAATGAAGCCCGATAGTTGAGACATGAAAACTTCTTCGTGAAGAGTGCCATGAAGAAAATCATTATTTACATCAAGTTGACAGAGAGACCAACCATGAGTGATAGCAAGACTAATTATGAGCCGAACTGTGGTGGGTTTAATCATGGGACTGAACGTTTCATGATAATCTACCCCTGGTCGTTGATGGAAACCTTTAGCAACGAGTATTGCTTTATATCATTCAACAATAGCTTACTAAAAGTATTCTACCAGAATACTCTCCGATGACCGAAGACTAGCAATAGCTTTTGGAGACCATGTCAATTGTTAAAAGTAGTCTGGTAGATTACCAAAAGCATTTTACAAAGATTCTCCGGCAATTAGAAAACGTTGTAGGCGGAATAGAAGAAAAGAGCTGCTAGATGAATAACCATCCCAAGTTGAGTCAGCCACCATCACTAGACTGCATCTTGATCCCCATCCAATTTTTTGGCCAATTCTCCCTACATACTACCAAAAAATGAGATACTTGCACAACCTCCGTGGATGAACCTTGCAGAGGAACCCTTAGGTTTTCAAGGCATTGGATTCTCACCAATATTTGTGTTATAACTCACCACTTCTTGAACAACCTATTCCTATTCATGCTTCATGGACCTTTTCTTCTTTTCATTCCATTTAGTTCTCTCTTTTTTTTTTTTTTTTTTTTAATGGGGACGTTAATTAGATGCTAATTTGATTGTATTACCCTTCCCATGCTACGTAATTATCAAACAACGGACTATGTTTATTCCATCCTGGCAGTTCAAAGACAAGGATCAAGTGGTTCATCCCTAATATTGAACAGGTGGTGTGAGTTTTATCGAGAAGCCAGTTTGGGTATGGTCAATTCACCGGAGGGGATTGCCCTCCCAAGTCGAATTTTTTTTTCCTGAAATAATATTATCCAGTTTAAATTGAATTATCAAATTTGATTGTTTATTTCGTAATCTAAACAACACTCATTTTATTTTATATTTGTAAGAATTCGTAATTTCAGATTGAATTAAAAAATTCTTCAAACTTTCCTATCCTAATCTGTTTGCTAAGCAGTAATAATCGTGACAAGAACCTTACTTTAGTTGCCCATCCAATTCTCAATTGAGTCAACAAGGTGTATGGGTAACAAAACAATTTGTTTCATAAAGGGAATTAAATAAAAATCTAAGCAACACTCATTTTATTTTATATTTATAAGAATTCGTAATTTCAGATTGAATTAAAAAATTTCAAACTTTCCTATCCTAATCTAGTTGCCAAGCAGTAATAATCTTGACAAGAACCTTACTGTTGTTGCCCATCCAATTCTCAATTGAGTCAACAAGGTGTACGGGCAACAAACAATTTGTATCAAAAGGGAATTAAATAATTAAGGCTACTCATATTAATGCTCCATGAACTTTGTAGGCGTTATCATTTACCTATTAAATTTTAAATAATTTCGTTTTGTTATTACAAATTTTGAGTTTCTTCCCCTTTGTCCCATTTGTTTCATTTCCAATTAAATCCAAATAATGGAAAAAACGGTATGTCCACTCCTGCTTTTGAAGGGAAAAGAAATGGAGAAGACAAAGTAGGGAAAATTCAAATTTTAAAATGATTTAGTGTGAATTTTAAAGTTTCGCCTATAAAGTAGAAATGACCCCAAATTTAATAGGTACTAGTCAAGTAGTCTAATTATTAATGCTGAAGTTGATAGGTTCCAGGAGGGAAAAAAAAAAAAAAAAAGATAAAGTGGGTAAGGTTCATATTATTTGTATTTGAGTTCTTGTCTGTCATAATAACATAATTATAATAGAAGTTCGACTATAATAAAGCGTCACTATTGTTTTAGCTGAAGTAGCTGTCTTTTTAGTGAAGTGTGAGTGTGTGACACCTTAAGCCCGCAGAGGGATGTAATTGTGTTGCACTTCTCACATCGATGCCTCAATGATGCAAATGGATTTTAGATTTTTTTTTTTTTTTTTTTTTTTATCTTGTTATATAACACTAGTTGATTAATCGTGATATAGTGAAAACTCTTTTGAAAAATTCATATTGTTGATCCGATGGTTTTTTGGTTTTGTAGTCCTTTCTTTTATCATTGTTTATTATTCTGGTGGCGGTGGCACCAGTGAACAACGTCAGAGACTATCAATGATTTGTGCTGAAAAACTGCAACATATTCATCAAGTAGTCACCATTTATTCTCGCAACGTTATCTGGTAGATTACTCAATATCTAGCATGGAATATTTCTAGAAAAAAAAAAACATATTTTGCTAACATTAAACCAATCCTTATGTAGTGGCAAATTGGAGTGGAAAAATTCTAAGCATGACATATTCTTGTTTCAGGATGACAATTTTCCTTGTCAATCCGCTAGTATGCGGGGATCCGCCTTAAACGGGACCAAAATTCGAGTTGTAAACAAATCAAAAATTTAACCGTCACAAGTTACAGGATGGGATGGATTTGGGGATCTCCGACCCTATTCCCTATTAACACACTCTATTTAATAAGATGAAAGTTGCATATGTTTTCTAATATGTATGATATTGAATATTAAACTTTACATAATTGACATGAAAAATTGAATATTATAATTTCACTTTATTTTAACTTAAGGTCTAATATATATGCATCTCTATTTTTTATTATTTATTATTTATTATGGATATGAGATACCTTATGAGTACCTCAAACAAGTAATAGGGAAATACTATACCGCTAATTTAAACGGGTTGTGAGAAGTGTTCTTGTTCACAGGAAGGGTTGGTCAGAGGACTGCTCGGCATCAAACCCACCAATTGCCATACTCAAGGTTATTCTTGGAAGATTTTGTGTAAAGCCCAATATGCTTGAGCCGCCAAACTATAATTTGGGTCCATATTGGCATGTTGATTCGGAATATAGTGGGTGTATCATGTGCAAAGCTTTGAAGTTTTTTTTAAATCCCAATCACCATTTAAAGGCTTTAAAATACCAAATTCAAAACAAGGCAATAAGTCTAGTGGTCTGGCATTCTAATCGTATCAATGAAATGATAAAAATGTCCAAATTTCTTTGTCTATATTTTGCACCGGCTGTATTATTCAACAACTTTATTTTTATTGAACCTTTAACATATTATAATCCTTTTGCGGTTGTTGCTAAATAAAAAGTTTATTACGAGAGCTGATATAGATCAAGATCACGAAAGACCATTAGGCGAAGAGGGAAAAGAGACTTCACAAGGCTGATAAACGTCAGCATGTTCGCCAAAACCGTTGATTTAGCTAGATTAGCAAGCAGTTGCGGGATATCACAACTTCAGCGCCATGAAAAATTTAATATGGCATTTCGCGCAAATCTGGGCCACTAACAGCACATCGAAGAGCAGGAAGTGTTCCTTTCAATTGGAAAGGTTAGAATGCAACTAGGCACTGTGGCCAAGAAAGGCATTCAAGAGGTCCGTAGGTTCGAGTACTGAACGAGCCTCCCATTTGACACGCCAATGCAACCAAACCACAATTGACCAGTGAGTACAAGGCACTCAAACAAGAGATTAACTCTCAGCACTAGAGCACAGAGCACAAGGAGACTCTTGTTGCATAACCAACCTTAATATGGATTAGGTTTTAATCCACTCGCAGCCCAATAGATCCCTTTTACTTGAAAAAAAATAAATAAATATAAAGAAAAAACGCCTTTCTTAGACGGCTTCCAAAATTACATATGTGCTCTCATGTTGAAAACATTTTGGGGCCATTTGGATAACATAAAAGTTTGAAAAGTAATTTTGAATAGTTACTTTTTTTCTCTATGAGAGAAAAATATTGATGCGCAATTTGTATTTTCCACCGTGGATGTCTTGTTGGCCAGAGCCTTTGCTCCACGTGGACCTGCATCACGATAAAAAAGATAACTATGGAGTGGCGACACTGAGGAGGTGTTCCCTAAAGAGACTCCAATGCTTAAGTTAGACACAGGTACAAGGGACAAGTGAGCCTAACTGGCTAAATAAATATTAAAAGCATAACAAAGGTACATTAGTGCTTTGTGCTGGTGAGATTCCTGTAGAAAGTTCGCCAGAGTTGATATAGAGAGAAAGAGGATGGTAATAGTAGGAGAGAGGAGTACTGGGAAAAATCCCAAGGTGTTGGTCCCTTGTAGAGTGTGAGCCCTTCTAGAGAGAATAAGCTTTCATATCTTCTCTACTTGAGAGATAATTGTAGAGAGTAAAGGAGTGGGTTGTGGTTAGAGAGTAAAAAATGTTGGAACCCCTTCATCTTATACATGTCGCGTACTTATAAAGTGGAGCCCAATTGTTGAGGCTCATTGTTCTACGGTTCAGATTTTTATATATCCTTTCACAATGTTAAATAAAAATGGTTTCAAGACAAAAATCCGAATTATGAGACAAAATCATAAATATATGCACTAATATGGTATTCACATAATTTCCTCTTAATAGATTTTATAAGGGGTATAACAAAAATACTATATAAAAATTTTTAAATAATGTCTAAAATATATATATATATATATCATGATGAAATATTAAACGAACCATCAATCTTTACAATCATCTCATAAAATACTCGGAGAAAAGATCTCTAAAAATATGGGCTTGTCACAAACTCTGATTAACGTGCAATATAGAAACATTGGAACAAGGACAAAACATATAATTCGCTAGCTAGAGTTTGGGATAACTTTGTTTCCATCTTTTGAAACAAATGTTCAAAAAGCCAAACTGTTTGGCACACAACTCAAAGTATCCAATTCTATTTTTTTTTTTTTCAAAATAATAAACTCAGTTTCACTATTTATAATTTCAACTCTAACTTAAAATTCAAACTTTATCTACAATATTGCTATTTTAAGTCTAAATGAGATTATTTTTTTTATTCTTAGATCCATATTGCTATCTATATATAAACACAATTAAATTTTTATAATTTTTAACTCTAATCAACCAACCAAAGTATAATTTCAAAGCCTAACTCAACTACAATAAGATGACTCCAATTTTTTAACTCAAACAAACCAATCAAATGCATGCTTTGTACCTAAATGAAAGAGTTCTAATATTCCATAATCGATTATGTGACGCCCCGACTTCCCAAGCCAGGTCGACACCATACATACTTGTTCTTTACTTGAAAATTTGAGATAAATTTTTTTTTTTTTTTTAAAACATATACACAAAAGTTATCTTATAAAGAAAAGCTTGTTATATAACAGACTATACTGATAGTAACTTTTTGTGTCTTCAAACTACTTACAAATAACAAAACATAATTTATTTCTGAAATATTAACATACTACTGAAAATCAAATGCGGAAAATTTATGCGTAGTGGTATCCCACACCGCCCTTCACCCGCCGCATCGTCCGCATAGCCCACCAATTAAACTGCAGGCTTCTTACCTACAGTATGAAATATAATAGTGAGCTTTCGCCCAGCAAGTTCAAACATAATCTCACAAAATATTTCAAACCTCTATTAAAAAACATGCCAATCATCACGAAACTCATGCATGAACCATTTATGGTTGATTGAATGTCTTATGTTCATTATAGACTCAATCTTGTTATCTTATCTTAATCTGTGGGCCCATAGTGTACGTACCAAAACGCGCAGCCTCCAGACAAAGCTAGGGTTTGCAAGGCCCTAACAGTTCTGGGAATTAAACTGAACCCTTCACGATCTGGCGGAAGGTAAATGTCACAACTGAAATATGTAGCCCCCGATCAAGGGAGGTTGGTACGACACCTACTGATTTATCTTACCATGTGATTTAACATTAGTGAACATACTTCATGATGTCACTAGTCATATCTTACTCATTGCCATAACATAGCTTCTGAAAACATGGCCATTTCGAAACCATGGCATTTTTGAAAACATGCATTTTTGTAACATGGCATTTGTAACATGGCATTTTGTAAACATGGCATTTGTAAACATGGCACTTTTGTAAACATGGCATTTTGTAAACATGGCACTTTTGTAAACATGGCACTTTTGTAAACATGGCACTTTTGTAAACATGGCACTTTTGTAAACATGGCATTTTGTAAACATGGCATTTTGTAAACATGGTATAACATGTCATAATATAACTTAGCACATATAGACATAGCATAGCACACATCATGGCATCACATATCACAGCAAGCATAGCATGTATACTTGAAAATAGTACTTGAAAATAGTCTTTACTATTTTCATACTGTAGGTGAGGTTCGATACTTGCCTGATTTGCTAGGTTCCGGGTTTTGTTGCTTTAACTCGGATTGCAACGGCAGGTTCCTTCCTGCTATTAAAAAGAGTATAGGATTAGAATCCTATAAAATGTTGGTGACCTTTCCAACACTCTAGTTATATGTCCCCCCACACATGTTTTGGTATCCTATAGGATTACTTGGATAACCCTTAATTAAATGTTGGGTTAAAGTTGATATTTGATCAACTAATGGTCAACCCTTGGTCAACTATGGTCAACCTTGGGCTTTGAGGCTAAGCCCAGTTACTCGGGTATATCACCCGGTTACCCTTCGTAAATAGTCGCTTAACTTGAAAAATTAATTTCCATTACTTGGAAAATTTAGGGAAATTAATCCCAAAACTTCATTTTTAACTTATAAAATCCTTTACTTAAATCGTAAAAATCCAAACTCTTAGATTAGTTCTTTATAAAATCATTTGAGGTTGAAAACTGCCTTTGGAACAGTTTTCTATAATCACAACAATAGTTTGTAGTAGAAAAACAGTTTTCTAAAAACATTTGTAAGGCTAGTGGTGCAGAAATTTTCGGATTCCCTGCACACCCTTCGAAAAATGATCCCAGTTTAAAAATTGGTTCATAATCTGAAAAATTTTTCTTCACGAGAGTTGTGGCTCTCGGAAAATTCTAAAACTTTTGTGTTTTACAGAAATTCCAATTCGGCCTAGATTCGTCCCAGTTTTTGTTTGAAACTGGCTGACCCCGAAAAACTGAGTGAAAACTGGGTCTGGGGATCAGCCACGGGTTTTGGGGTAAACGGAGGCCATTGGGGCCTTATTTTGCAAATCCGTTCGCGTACCCCCTAGGAAAAACTGTTCGGAGCAACTTTTGTGTTTTACGTTTTTCCCAATTCGGCCTCTAAAGGCCTCAAAATTCATTTTCAATAAAACTGGGCAGAAATCACCCGAATTGGACAGTTTCCTCATTTTTGGTTTTATTTACGTCCTATTCGCATAATCTAACTCAACCGAACACGCGGGAGCCTAGATTACAAGCATGCAGCATTTTTCTAACGTAAAATTTTCCCAATTACAGTTTCTATAACTTCCATGCAAACCCTAATTGACTTTGGATCAATTAAGCTCACATGTGCATCTATTCATACACTTCTAGCACCCTAACATATTATGATCAAACCACAATCTTAGGGCAGCTTTGGGGACATTCCAAATTCAGATATTTGCATGCACAATCCACGGAAATTACATCATGCAAGCACAAATAAAATCCAAACCACCCTTAAAGCTAAATCAAGCACAATCTAAAACCTAAACTAGGGCACCAAATAAATATGAGCTTAAGCTCTACAATTTCACTTGAAATACAACTAAATTCAAACTTGAATGCCTCAAAGGAAAGAGTTTAGGGTTTAGGATGATTACTTGATTAACCCCAAATTCTAGGGTTAGGGTTTGGCTTTCAAAAAATTCCTCCCACCTAGGCTCCAATAACCGGTTCTTTCACCTAGTTTTGCAACCAAAATTTTAGTTGATCCTTTGGTATTCTCTTGAACCAAAGCTAACCACAAACCAAAACACAATTCCTTACCTTTCCTCCTTAGAAAACCGTCGCCCACCAACTAGAGAAGACACCAAGATTTGCCAAAAAACTTCCACTAGGCAATGGGTGCTCCACAGAACCAAAACTCTCTCTCTTCCTATTTAATTTCCAAAATCTCCACCTAATTCTCACTCTCCTAAATTATCAGATCTGTTCGAGGAAGAAACTGGCCAGAATTTTGCTGATTTTCTCTATTTTTTTCAGCCAAAAACAGCCCCCCCCCCTTGGCCTATTATAGGTGAACTTTGGGGTCTTTTGCAATTATTTTTGATTCTCCTTTTGCACACAAGTCCTTGAGGAAATTTTAAACTCTTTTTAGCCCCATGACAGCGGCCAACACAAGGGAAGATAAGTCCCAAATTTTCTAATTTTTCTTAATTACCTAATGATGTCATAATTAGGCTTTTTTTGGTGAGGTAAGCAAGAGTTTAGGGCTTGTTTGCCTCCTTTTTTCCTTAAAAACAGTCCAATTAAGTGTTAATACAGATATTTCTAGTACTGTGCTACTACACACAATACTGCTGTGCTCCAACCCAGTCCAAAATTTATCTGTATTAAAAAAATATAAAATTTTCTGTACCGAAAATTTTTTTTTCTTCTCTAAAAACTTTTTGGCCCTTTTAATCCTATTTTAGGTGCTTGATTTTTTATGGTGGTTTTAAAAACTTAATTATACTATCTTTGTCTGTAAAGACGGTTTTTCATAGTATATTTCTCATACTGCTTATCGTATCACTGTACCTTCTTATGTTTGACTTCTTCGGTCAACCTTTGACTATTCTGGTCAATTTTGACTTTTTCGATCAAACTTTGACCATCATAAATTTATGAAATTCCATCACGCGTTTTTCCTTAAAAGGCCTCTTATGAGTCTCGTAATTAATTTACCGAGAACTCAACTCTATACTGATAAAATTATGAATTTTGTATTGGTATTCATAATTTTATACAATTACACATAAAACACATAATACGAGCTTTAGATTTCTTATATACAAGAAAATCACGAGTTCGTAAAAATTTGGATATTACAATCTACCCTCCTTAAAGAATTTTCGTCCTCGAAATCAGAACAATTCGGGGTAGTTTTTTCTTCATATCCTCCTCGCGTTCCCATGTTGCCTCCTCAATCTCATGATTTCGCCATAGGACTTTAACTAAAGGTATAACTTTGTTCCTTAGCACCTTTTCCTCTCGTGCCAAAATTTGAACCGGTTTCTCCACATATGTCATATCCTCGTGAACCTCAATTGGTTCGTGGTCCAATACATGGGATGGATCCGAGATATATTTCTTTAGCATCGACACATGAAATACGTTGTGTACATATGCTAACTCTTGAGGCAAGCCAACTTATAGGCCACATTACCAACTCTTTCCAGTATTTCGAATGGCCCTATGTATCTTGGACTCAATTTCCCCTTCTTCCCGAATCTCATAACTCCTTTGAATGGAGCAACTTTGAGAAAAACCAAGTCCCCTACTTGGAATTCCAGAGGCCTTCTGCGCTTGTCGGCGTAGCTCTTTTGTCGACTAAATGCAGTTTCCATCCGTTGGCGTATAAGTTTTACGGCTTCCGTAGTTCTCCGAATAAAGTCCGTAGACACAAGTTCCTTTTCTCTTGTTTCGTACCAATGGACTGGAGATCTGCACCTTCTCCCATAGAGAGCTTCATAAGGAGCCATTCCAATTGAAGCTTGAAAACTGTTGTTGTACGAGAACTCAATCAAAGGAAGCTTCTTATCCTAAGTTCCTTTGAAATCCATCACGCATGCTCGCAACATGTCTTCTAGGGTCTGAATGGTCCTCTCTGATTGTCCATCCGTTTGAGGATGAAAAGCCGTACTAAAAGTGAGCTTGTACCCATGGCTTGATGTACACTCTTCCAAAATTTAGAAGTGAACCGTCCATCACGATCTGAGATAATCGATTTCGGAATCCCATGGTAGCGAATGATCTGCGCGACGTATAATTCTGCCAGCTGCTCTACTGAAAAGCTAAGCTTGATGGCAATAAAGTGTGCAGACTTCGTCAAACGATCAACAACTACCCAAACAGCGTCGTTGCCACTGGGAGTTCGGGGTAGACTAACTACAAAATCCATGGTCACTTGGTCCCATTTCCATTCTGGGATGGAAATTTTCTGCAATTCTCCCCCTGGACGTTGGTGTTCTGCCTTGACCCTTGACACGTGAGGCATTTACTGACGAAAGTTGCAACATCATTCTTCATTTTGGGCCAACCAAAAGCTTTCCTTCAAGTCTTGGTACATCTTTGTAGCTCCAGGATGAACGGAATACGGGGTCTCATGAGCCTCCTTCATGATTTGCTCCTTCAATTCGTCCTCGTTAGGAACGCATAATCTATTTTTCCGATAGGTATGCCCTCATCAGATATGTTGAAATCCGACTCCTTTCCTTCCAAGATCTCATTCTTTGTTCTGAGCAGCGAGGCATCTCCTTCTTGTCGCTCCTTCATGCCATCTAAAATGGTAGGTTGGAAGGTTAGGGCAGCTAAAACTTTCCGTGATAAGCTCTATTCCAGCTTCCACTAGCTCCTTCTGAAGAGGTTCGATCAACGGTTGTAGGGACATTAACGTGGAAGATGACTTCCGACTAAGGGCATCTGCTACTTTGTTAGCCTTCCCCGGATGGTAACGGATGTCTATGTCATAATCCTTCACCAGTTCGAGCCATCTTCTTTGCCTCATGTTAAGTTCCTTCTGTGTGAAGATATACTTCAAACTCTGATGATCCGTGTAAACTTCACACTTAATACCGTAAAGGTAGTTGTCTCCAGATTTTGAGCGCAAATACTACCGCCGCAAGTTCCAAATCATGCGTCGGATAGTTTTTCTCATGATCCTTAAGCTGTCGTGAAGCATAAGCGATCACCTTTCCCTTCTGCATGAGAACGGCTCCCAATCCTATCTTGGAAGCATCGCTGTATATTACAAAGTTTTCCTTCCTCCACATTCGGAATTGTGAGGATCGGAGCGCGAGTTAGTCTATTTTTCAGCTCTTGGAAGTGCTCTTCGCATTTTGCAGTCCATTCGTACTTCTTTCCTTTCCGTGTAAGTGCGGTGAGCGGTGCTGCCATCTTGGCAAATCCTTCAACAAAACGTCGGTAGTAGCCCGCCAAGCTAAGGAAACTACGTATTTCGGTGACGTTTTTTGGAGCTGGCCATTCACTTACTGCTTCGATCTTAACCGGATCCACAGATATACCATCCTTGGAGACCACATGTCCTAAGAAATGGACCTTTTCCAACCAGAATTCACACTTAGTGAATTTGGCATAGAGCTGGTTTTGCTTCAAAATTTGCAGAGTGATCCTTAGGTGCTCTTCGTGCTCCCCCTTTGACCTTGAATAAATCAAAATATCATTTATAAAGACGATAACAAATTTATCCAAGTAATCCTTGAACACTCGATTCATCAGGTCCATAAAGGCTGCTGGAGCATTTGTCAGTCCAAATGGCATAACGAGGAACTCGTAATGTCCATATCGCGTACGAAAAGCCGTCTTGGGGACATCTCCTTTCCTAATTCGGAGCTGATGATATCCGGATCGTAAGTCAATCTTCGAGAAAATTGATGCTCCTCTTAGCTGATCAAACAAATCATCGATCCGAGGCAACGGATACTTGTTCTTGATGGTTATCTTGTTTGACTCCCGATAGTCAATGCACATCCTAAGAGTGCCATCTTTCTTTTTAACGAACAGAACTGGGGCTCCCCATGGCGAATAGCTTTGACGAATGAATCCTCGATCCAGGAGCTCCTGCAGTTGAATCTGCAGTTCCTTAAGTTCGGCAGGCGCCATCCTATAAGGTGCTTTAGATACTGGTGCTGATCCAGGAAGTAATTCAATCTCAAAAAGAGATCTCTCGTTCTGGTGGCAACCCTGGCAATTCTTCAGGAAAGACCTCTATAAACTCCTTGATTATCGGTACTTCTTCCGGTCTGCTCTCAGTCTCTTGCGTCTTATCCACCATGTTGGCTATGAACCCCATACATCCTTCTGCCAACAATTTTCTAGCTTTCAACGCAGAAATGAACATTTCGGCTGTTTTGGAGTTGATCCTCTAAAAATAAACTCCTCGCCTCCGATTGGCTTGAATGTGACAGTACGTCGCGGACAGTCGATAATAGCGTTGTACTTTCCCAAAAAATCCATACCCAGGATGACGTCGTAGTCGTATAGGTCAATGATGATCAGGTTGACATACATTTCCCTACCACATATAATTATTGGAACGTGACGTATCCAATATTCAGACAACAGAATCTCCCCGGAGGGTAATGCAGTCCTAAATGTTCTTCCGATTCTATCACTTGCTCTACCTAGTTTCTTAGCGAACATAGGTGATGTGAATGAATGCGTAGCTCCAGAATCAATTAACACGTAAGCATCTTGTTGGGCAAAAGGAAGCTGACCTGTCACCACGGTGGAAGGTCCAGCTTGAACATCCTCTTTTGTATAGGCGTAGATGCGTCCTTGAGGTTCCGGAGCTTCCAGCCTGCCTTGAGAGATTGCAGGTCCCTCGAGCTTCATCTGTGCAGCGTGAAGTTGAGATCTCTGTCCTTTCTGTTGATTCTGCGGGCTCTGGGGATTGAGATTGCAGCTTCTAGCATAGTGGCCTTCCTTGCCACATAGAAAACAGCGACCATTTCCAGCACGGCACTCTCCCGGGTGCTTCTTTCCACATTTCTGGCAAGTGGGATAACTGTTGCTATCAGGAGTATTCTTTTTCTGGGGAAAATTCTGTTTGATTCCCCTGTCTTCCTGCGTTCCACTTCCTTTTCTGTTGGTTGCTGCCATACTGCCTGTTGTTGTTTGACCCGAAGGTCCTCCTTGACCTTTTTGTTGTGAGGTCTGGCCTTGCTTGGCTTGGTTCTGCTTAACTTGGGCCTTTTCTTCCCTCTTCTCCTGGTAAAACTTAACCCGTTGTTCTCTGTTCTGCCCTACCCAATATTCAGCTCGAACTGCTCGGCTGACACAATCTGCAACGGTGGTTGGTGGATAGGGTCCACTGTTGATCACTACTGCTAAATCCGAGCGGAACATCTTCATCATCTTTCGCACTTTGTCCCTTTCGGAACTGAAGAGGTGAGGACAGAGACGTGCTAGCTGCTCAAACTTTTGCACTGCCTCAGCTACCGACAGATTTCCCTGGCGAAAATTACTGAGTTCGTCCTGTTGAGCTTCCATAACCTCGGTGTTGAAGTATTTTTCTTTAAATTCCTCCACAAAGTCTTCCCAAGTCATTTGGTTAATATCCCACCCGGATCTGGACTGCTTCCCACCAAAGGCGAGCATCTTTCTTTAGCACAAAGGATGCACAGAGGATTTTCTCTTGATCACTGAGTCTGAGGAAGTTCAGGATAACCTGGAGGTCAATCAACCAGTTGTCGGCGTCAATTGGGTTTGTAGACCCCTCGAATTCTGGTGCCTTCATGCGCCGAAAACTGTCATATAGTTCCTCCGGAGTGCGAACTCGGGGTGCTGGTGGAACAGCTATAGGTACAACAGGTACTTCGGGAGCTATGGGGTTCTCTGGGATCACCGGGTCAACATCAGGAATTTCCGGTGCAGCAGGCTGATTCACAGGTGCTGGTGGTACCTCGACATCAGGAGGTCCCTGATTCCGCTGAGCTAACTGAGCTCTAAGCCCCCCTATCTCTTGTTGTTGGGCTAGCATCATTTGCCTTAGCTCATTCAGCTGGGCCGCAAGATCAACGTCTTGGATCGGTGCTCTTCTACGCTTTGGTGGCATGGCTCTATACGGAAAATAAGGAAATAAACTTAGCTTCTTTTATTTTAAAATTAATAAAATCATTTCTTTATATAGAACCATAATCTTCTTTCCATATAAAAGCATAACATGAACATATCTGAATTAATCACGATCTTGTTCATATCCCTTCACATCAGGAGTACATAACCATAACTGTTGGAAAGATATAAAACTTTCGATTATTTCCGTATGTCATCTAATTGCCATCACCAAGCTAAGGCACCACCCAACGTTATCCCCGTGTCCAACATTTTCCAGCATGATCGTTGAAGGAAGATACTTACTATACCCATAAGATCTTAACTAATTCTAATAGTAAGAAAACAACCTAACTTACTTGGACCGTTGCAGAAGCGATGTGAGGCGATGTGAAGTAGGCTGGCAGGATACCGCTCTGATACCAAACTGTGACGCCCCGACTTCCCAAGCCAGGTCGACACCATACATACTTGTTCTTTACTTGAAAATTTGAGATAAATTTTTTTTTTTTTTTTTTAAAACATATACACAAAAGTTATCTTATAAAGAAAAGCTTGTTATATAACAGACTATACTGATAGTAACTTTTTGTGTCTTCAAACTACTTACAAATAACAAAACATAATTTATTTCTGAAATATTAACATACTACTGAAAATCAAATGCGGAAAATTTATGCGTAGTGGTATCCCACACCGCCCTTCACCCGCCGCATCGTCCGCATAGCCCACCAATTAAACTGCAGGCTTCTTACCTACAGTATGAAATATAATAGTGAGCTTTCGCCCAGCAAGTTCAAACATAATCTCACAAAATATTTCAAACCTCTATTAAAATAACATGCCAATCATCACGAAACTCATGCATGAACCATTTATGGTTGATTGAATGTCTTATGTTCAATTATAGACTCAATCTTTGTTATCTTATCTTAATCTGTGGGCCCATAGTGTACGTACCAAAACGCGCAGCCTCCAGACAAAGCTAGGGTTTGCAAGGCCCTAACAGTTCTGGGAATTAAACTGAACCCTTCACGATCTGGCGGAAGGTAAATGTCACAACTGAAATATGTAGCCTCCCCGATCAAGGGAGGTTGGTACGACACCTTACTTGATTATCTTACCAGGTGATTTAACATTAGTGAACATGCTTCATGATGTCACTATGTCATATCTTACTCAACATTTGCCATAACAAGGCCTTCTTGAAAACATGGCATTTCTGAAACCATGGCATTTTGAAAACATGGCATTTTTGTAAACATGGCATTTTTGTAACCATGGCATTTTTGTAAACATGGCATTTTTGTAATCATGGCACTTTTGTAAACATGGCATTTTTGTAACCATGGCATTTTTGTAAACATGACATTTTTGTAATCATGGCATTTTTGTAATCATGGCACTTTTGTAAACATGGCATTTTTGTAACCATGACATTTTTGTAAACATGGTATAACATGTCATAATATAACTTAGCACATCATAGACATAACATAGCATCACATGTCATGGCATCGCATATCATAGCACAACATACCATGTATATCTGAAAATATATAGTATACTTGAAAATAGCCTTTACTATTTTCATACTGTAGGTGAGGTTTGATACTTGCCTGATTTGCTAGGTTCCGGGTTTTGTTGCTTTAACTCGGATTGCAACGGCAGGTTCCTTCCTGCTATTAAAAAGAGTATAGGATTAGAATCCTATAAAATGTTGGTGACCTTTCCAACACTCTAGTTATATGTCCCCCCACACATGTTTTGGTATCCTATAGGATTACTTGGATAACCCTTAATTAAATGTTGGGTTAAAGTTGATATTTGATCAACTAATGGTCAACCCTTGGTCAACTATGGTCAACCTTGGGCTTTGAGGCTAAGCCCAGTTACTCGGGTATATCACCCGGTTACCCTTCGTAAATAGTCGCTTAACTTGAAAAATTAATTTCCATTACTTGGAAAATTTAGGGAAATTAATCCCAAAACTTCATTTTTAACTTATAAAATCCTTTACTTAAATCGTAAAAATCCAAACTCTTAGATTAGTTCTTTATAAAATCATTTGAGGTTGAAAACTGCCTTTGGAACAGTTTTCTATAATCACAACAATAGTTTGTAGTAGAAAAAAACAGTTTTCTAAAAACATTTGTAAGGCTAGTGGTGCAGAAATTTTCGGATTCCCTGCACACCCTTCGAAAAATGATCCCAGTTTAAAAATTGGTTCATAATCTGAAAAATTTTTCTTCACGAGAGTTGTGGCTCTCGGAAAATTCTAAAACTTTTGTGTTTTACAGAAATTCCAATTCGGCCTAGATTCGTCCCAGTTTTTGTTTGAAATTGGCTGACCCGAAAAACTGAGTGAAAACTGGGTCTGGGGATCAGCCACAGGTTTTGGGGTAAACGGAGGCCATTGGGGCCTTATTTTGCAAATCCGTTCGCGTATCCCCCTAGGAAAAACTGTTCGGAGCAACTTTTGTGTTTTACGTTTTTCCCAATTCGGCCTCTAAAGGCCTCAAAATTCATTTTCAATAAAACTGGGCAGAAATCACCCGAATTGGACAGTTTCCTCATTTTTGGTTTTATTTACGTCCTATTCGCATAATCTAACTCAACCGAACACGCGGGAGCCTAGATTACAAGCATGCAGCATTTTTCTAACGTAAAATTTTCCCAATTACAGTTTCTATAACTTCCATGCAAACCCTAATTGACTTTGGATCAATTAAAGCTCACATGTGCATCTATTCATACACTTCTAGCACCCTAACATATTATGATCAAACCACAATCTTAGGGCAGCTTTGGGGACATTCCAAATTCAGATATTTGCATGCACAATCCACGGAAATTACATCATGCAAGCACAAATAAAATCAAACCACCCTTAAAGCTAAATCAAGCACAATCTAAAACCTAAACTAGGGCACCAAATAAATATGAGCTTAAGCTCTACAATTTCAACTTGAAATACAACTAAATTTCAAATTGAATGCTCAAAGGAAAGAGTTTAGGGTTTAGGGATGATTACCTTGATTAACCCCAAATTCTAGGGTTAGGGTTTGGCTTTCAAAAATTCCTCCCACCTAGGCTCCAATAACCGGTTCTTTCACCTAGTTTTGCACCAAAATTTTAGTTGATCCTTTGGTATTCTCTTGAACCAAAGCTAACCACAAACCAAAACACAATTCCTTACCTTTCCTCCTTAGAAACCGTCGGCCACCAACTAGAGAAGACACCAAGATTTGCCAAAAAAACTTCCACTAGGCAATGGGTGCTCCAAGAACCAAAACTCTCTCTCTTCCTATTTAATTTCCCAAATCTCCACCTAATTCTCACTCTCCTAAATTATCAGATCTGTTCGAGGAAGAAAATGGCCAGAATTTTGCTGATTTTCTCTATTTTTTTCAGCCAAAAACAGCCCCCCCCCCTTGGCCTATTTATAGGTGAAATTTGGGGTCTTTTTGCAATTATTTTTGATTCTCCTTTTGCACACAAGTCCTTGAGGAAATTTTAAACTCTTTTTAGCCCCATGACAGCCGGCCAACACAAGGGAAGATAAGTCCCAAATTTTCTAATTTTTCTTAATTACCTAATGATGTCATAATTAGGCTTTTTGGTGAGGTAAGCAAGAGTTTAGGGCTTGTTTGCCTCCTTTTTCCTTAAAACAGTCCAATTAAGTGTTAATACAGATATTTCTAGTACTGTGCTTACTACACACAATACTGCTGTGCTCCAACACAGTCCAAAATTTATCTGTATTAAAAAAATATAAAATTTTCTGTACCGAAAATTTTTTTTTTCTTCTCTAAAAACTTTTTGGCCCTTTTAATCCTATTTTAGGTGCTTGATTTTTTTATGGTGGTTTTAAAACTTAATTATACTATCTTGTCTGTAAAGACGGTTTTCATAGTATATTTCTCATACTGCTTATCGTATCACTGTACCTTCTTATGTTTGACTTCTTCGGTCAACCTTTGACTATTCTGGTCAATTTTGACTTTTTCGATCAAACTTTGACCATCATAAATTTATGAAATTCCATCACGCGTTTTTCCTTAAAAGGCCTCTTATGGAGTCTCGTAATTAATTTACCGAGAACTCAACTCTATACTGATAAAATTATGAATTTTGTATTGGTATTCATAATTTTTATACAATTACACATAAACACATAATACGAGCTTTAGATTTCTTATATACAAGAAAATCACGAGTTCGTAAAAATTTTGGATATTACAGATTAGGTCAGCAGCTAACAAAAAATTGCCATGTTAATAGCATGAGCTACATTAATTACATCTCTTAACACAACTTGAGGCATCAATTTCCCAAATTAATTGTAGTGACATAAAATAGAGGAAAAAAAAATCAATTTTTATATTGTGGCTTCCCATTATTATACTTGTAAACTAAAACATCAACGTATAAAATGAAGAATTCTATTGAACAAAATATATATATATATATATATATATATATATATATATGAATAAAGTTACAGGGCAGCAGAGGTGCCCCTCCCCACCTTACGTGGGTAGTCAAATAGGATAACAATTTTAAAAAGTGGAACCCACATGATATTTCCATTTTTTTTTTCAATTAAATGTCCTGCTTTTCTTCCTTGCTTTCCAACCGTACCAAAGCCAAACAAAAAACCAATACTCCGGCTCCGGCGACCCTCTAACGAACGGCATGAATCTGGTCTTCATCTTTCGTATAATATCTCTCTTCTACAATCTTCCTTTCTCTTTTCTCTCTATTTGTTTGGTTTAAGTATGCATTCGGTACTAGTAGAATTCGTTTAAATTTATCCTTATTTCTAGACCTAAAACACTCTTCTTTTCACCCACGCAACCATCTCCAGCCACCACCGTCTTCTTCGTTACCGGCAAGCTCTGACCGCTTTGTTACCATCTTTCAGATCTTCGTTACCGGAGATACTTCCTTCGCCGCGCAAAGGCTTCCTTCGTTATGATTCTCATCCCTAAAGTTGAAGGATGGCAGCATGACGTTGGGGTCGAGGCGGAGGAGGGCGGCTAAACAGTTAACGGAGATATGCATATCCTTTTTTTTTTTTTTTTTTTGGGGTTAAAACTGCATATATGTGTTTGAACTTTGAAGAGAGAAGAAACAAGATGAAAGCAAAATTTTGAAAAATTAATTTGTGGGTCCACAAATTAAAAATACATTGACTTTCTGAATCCGAACTATATCGATCTTTGATATTTCAACACACATGCATACATATACATGATATTGTGTAATATTTTGTGGGCTTACGGTCATAGCACGCAATAATATGGATTAAAATCTTCGTCAAGAAAGAGATTTGGATGACTTTTAAGTAATGATAATTGATATATACAAAATCGTCAAATGTGGAACGTTTACTGTCTTTCATAACAACTAGCTTCCTATTTCAACAGCTCGTTTTGGCTTTTATGGAAAATTTGATAAAAATATGCAGCAATTAAATAGTATATAAATTAAAATAGGGAGAATATGTGCACTACTACAAAAATTGGCTTAGACGACAGAGATTACACGACGGTTTTACAAAAACCGTCATCTAAAACCTAATTACACGACGTTTTATTAAAACCGTCGTGTAATCTCCGAGATTAATTTTGTGCTTTGAAATTCGCACGTAAACCATTGACTTAAAACTCGGAGATTACACGACGGTTTCCATAAACCGACGTGTAATCTTCCGAAAATCACTCTAAAAATTTGAAATTTTGTACTTTGAAATTAACGCGTAAACCATTAACTTAAATCTCTGAGATTACATGACGGTTTTTATAAAAACCATCATGTAATCTTCCGAAAATCACTCTAAAAATTTGAAATTTTGTGCTTTGAAATTCACACGTAAACCATTAACTTAAATCACGGAGATTACACGACGGTTTCCATAAACCGTCGTGTAATCTTCCAAAAAATCACTCTAAAAATTTGAAATTTTATGCTTTGAAATTCGCGCGTAAACCCTTAACTTAAATCCACTTTCCTCATCCTTTCTCATTATTTTCATCTTTTTCCCTCTTGACTACTCAAAGATTTATCCTACCCATTATATCCTTCGCCCGCCCTCCGACAGCGCCGCTGCCCTCCCCGCCGCAACCTTACCCACTCTCTTATTCTCCCGGTGACGCCGCCGTCGCCCTCCCCTCTTCTTCATTCAACCATCGCCTGCAACTCCGCCATCCCATCCCCCTCATTCTTCCGTCACCCTCAACGCTGCCCTCCCCTCTCTCTTTTTTTCACTACCCGCCGTCGTCACCTCTACTGCCACCCTATCTTCTCATCAAGGCCGTGACTATTTTGCAACAAAGAAAGGCAATGTGACTTCCATATTGCTAAATTTCTTGTGTTCAAACAAAAATACGAACACACAATTCTTTTATAACTTGCTTGGAGTGTAATTTGTGTATTTTTTGTTGTTTAATTTTTTTTATTGTTGCTCTTTGTAGACGAATTTTTATGTAATTTTTTGGCATTTAAGATCTACAAACACACAATATTCTACGCATGTTTTTTCCGCCCACCACATGCTCGATGAAAATGCCAAAATGGAATTTTGTTTGATTTAATCTTAATGGTATGCATCTTAATTATTTTGAATTTTGCAAACTTGCTAGGGGCCCTAATGGATTGGAAGCTTATAGCTGGAGAAGAAATTAAAATGAGACGAGACTATAAAATAAAAATCTCGGATCGTCTTTGTCCTCACCAAGAGGGAAGTGTTGAATGTGGTTATTTTGTTTTAGGTTTTTTGAGGGACATAGTGTTGAATGGAATTGACGTACTTGAAAGAAAAGAATTTTATACTTGGGATGATATGGATTTGATTAGGAGAGAATGGACTAAATTTGTAATGCAATTCATTAATTATGATGTGTAAACTGGTAATGTAATGGATGATTTTTTTTACTTTGATATAATGTAGCTAATATTTTGTCAATCATATCATGGGCCGTGTATTGGATAACACACGGGTTAGGCTACCCGTGGGAAATCATCAAAAAATGCTAAAATATTTTTTAATTCATGTTGGACTTTACACGACGGTTTCTGTTAAAAACCGTCGTGTAAAGTGGTCTTTACACGACGGTTTTTTGTTCCAAATTATCGTGTAAAGTCCACTTTACACTTTACATGGCGGTTTGAACAAAAATTGTTCAAAACCGCCGCGTAAAGTTATTACTTTAGCGAAATTTGCTCTCTTTTTTCTTTATTTGACGACGGTGTGAACCGTCGTGGAATATTGAGATACCACGACGGTTTATTAACCATCGCGGTATCTCAAAACATTCCACAATGGTGGATTACACGACGATGGTTGTCTAACCATCGTGTAAACTTTACATGACGGTTAATAACCGTCGTCAAATCCATAATTTTTACTAGTAGTGGTAAACCCTTTTTATATATCCTATCGGTGGATTTGAATTTTAAACCGTTAATATGCAATCAAATGATTAAAATGTTGCTTGTATATGATAATTATAGTGCATATTACCTCATTATATATAAACTAAGAAATTAAAAAATAACATATAAAAAATTTGGAAAACAAAAATAATATGGGAAATATGTTTTCTTGTCCATGTGTTTTATCAAAATTTATGAAAGACATTTTGATGACTTTTGAGTAAGTAGAAAAGTCTTCACGACTTGTTTAGTTATAGATATCATCGTTATTGTAGGAAGAAGAGAACAAAATTAAGGGAAAAAAAATGTAGTCCTTTTAAATGGTGATGATTTAGTCTTTTTTTTTTTTTTTTTTTTAATATCGAAATGACCCTAAACTCTTAAAATATTGATCATTATAATCTTTTCTGTCCAAAACCGTTAAATTTCTAACGGAGTAAGTTATGTACAATATATGTTATCAAATCTAAAAGGATATTTTAATAATTTAATAATAATAACTTAAAAAAAATAAAATAATCATAAAAATATTAAATTCATCTTTCCTCTCTCTCTCTCTCCCCTCTCTATCTCAATTTCCTCCTTCAGACCTCAGCAGCAAAAACCCGAGCCCTGATCCAAGAAAGATATATATATATAGATATATATATATATATATATATAGATATATATATATATAAATGTAGAGATTTATTGACTATTATGAACTTTGTAGAGAGACAGTCTCCAAATTACGTTATTTTGACTTTTTAGGCCTGCGCCGTCGCCACTCCACTCCATTTTTTTTTAATTAAAAAAGGAAAGTGAAAAAAACAATTGTTTTGTCTATTTACGAGTTCGAGTTCAACGTTAATACGGAGTCACTATTGAATTGTAAATTATTTATTTACAATTTCAAAAAAGGAGGAATTCTACCATGAAATCATGTTGCTTTTTCTTATCAATTGGTTAAAAAATTTTAACCATCCGATTGATTTTGAATGTTTACGATTAAAAAAATACATCAATAAAGTATTAAACTTATCACGCCTGATTATTATTTAGCAAAATATTTAAAAAAAAAATCTCTGGCAATGTTTGCCACCATCTCCGACCATTCCTCAGCATCGTCCGTCAACAGCATGCCCTGTAGGTCACACCAAGTTAACTTAAAATTTTCAATTTTAATAAAACTTTACAAATTAAAATGATTATTCATGCCATTAGCTAATGATTTATGTGCAAATCACATGTTTATCAATCAATGTATTTTGTTACACATCTTCAAATTTAGAAAGTATAATTTTAAAATTAAAAATTCAGAGATAAAATATAATTAAATAATAAGTTCACGAGACACTATAAAAAAAAATCCTTATTTTTAATAACAATAAACAAAATGACAAAGTCAAAGATACTCTGAATATTAATATTTTCCTTTGTATTTACTCAAAAGACTAGTGAAAAAAAGACTAGTGTAAATATTTAATCCATAATAATTTCCTAATCATGGCATGGTAGCTAATGTTTATACATCAAATGTGGCTATGTTGAGGTAGTTGCACGTGTTGATTCCTAACGTACAACTAAAATAAAAGACATAAGATCTATTTATGTGTCCACTTAATTTTTCTGTTCAGAGCTTTTAAATTTTGTGATCGATATATCTATGAAAAATGTGTTTTCTTGCCCATGGTGTTTTATCAAAATTTATGACAGACATTTTTTATGACTTTTGTGTAAGTAGACAAGTCTTCATGACTTGTTTAGTCATATAGATATCTTGGTCATTGTAGGAAAGAGACTAGTGAAAAAAAAAATGAAAAAAAAAAAAACCAGTGCAAATTTTTTTAAAAATGTAGAGATGTATTGACTATTATGAACTTTGTAGAGAGACACATGAAATTATATATTTTTGACTTTTCACTTTTGACTTTTTTAGGCAAACAAATGTTTTGTCTATTAACTAGTTCGAGTTCAAAGTTAATACGGAGTCACTATTGAATTGTAAATTATTTATTTACAATTTCAAAAAAGGAGGAATTCTACCATGAAATTATATATTGCTTTTTCTTATCAATTAGTTAAAAACATTTAACCATCAGATTGATTTTGAATGATTAAAATTAAAAAAAATACATCAATAAAGTATAGAATCTTTCACGCCTGATTATTATTTAACAAAGCATTGAAAAAAAAAAAAAAATCTCTGGCAATGTCTGCCGCCATCTCTGACCATTCCTCACCCTCGTCCGTCAACAGCATGCCCTGTAGGTCCTTCATCCTCACCCTCGACAAATTGGCTACTTCCGTGGTCGATGCATCTTCCACTGGGTGAACCGACGCATGGCTCACATTCATCACCTCAGCAAAACAAACCCTCGCCTTCTATTCATACCAAACACAGCGATCTAATCTTCAAACTAGAAAAAACCCACACAAGTCAACACGAAATTAAGGCAACAAAGATTAAAAATTATTTATTAGTGATTGTCTTTTAATCCCATGTAGTTTAGAACGTAATAGATTTCTTGTGCACAAAATATCTAGACCGTCGAGATCTAATGGTTTAAATTTTTTTCTCCATCAATGAGGTAAATTGAGAAGTTCTTATTTTAGAATTCCCAAAAAAAAAAATGTTGATTTACTAATTTCTTTTAAAGGAGAATTCTACAGTGAAGTAAACCTCATTTATCTCATGGATGAGATAAGATCCAAAGGCTCAATCTTTGTGGATGGATTAATTATGGGGTCCATCAATTAAAACATGTAAAATAATTAATATTATGTTTGGGTTTGGACTTAAAAAATAATAAGCTTTTTTTTTTTTTTTTTTTTAAACTTAGGTTTGTTTCTTGCTTGCCTGCGTGCAGATTATTTTTGACACCTGTATATGTGTTTGTCTTCTTTCAATTTCTCCTGTAAACATTTCTTTCTTTTATTTTATTATTTTAATAAAATTTTGTTAGAATGAAAAAAATGATGAGGGTGTTAAAAGAGTGTCAATCTAATCAGGATTAGGATGTCTTGATGTATCTACTAATTCTTCTCGCCATCATTCATAAATAATAATAATAATAATAATAATAATAATAAGATGTGAAGCAGGGGATAACTGCTTTTGAGAAAATCAAACACGGTAGAAAAATATAAATTTATGCAAAGAGACTTATTGTTCAGCCATCGGTCAAGGCCAGAGAACGAATTATTTTGAGACATATTGTCGCTTTTATGAAAATTTGGTTCCACTTGGCTTATTTAATTTTCTATTCGCTTATTTAATTATATAATTACCTATGCCTTGGTATTTGCAGCCTTAAATTTTTATAAACAAATTAAGAGCCATTAATTAATTAATTAATTTCCTAGCTTAAAAAAGGGTTAAACGTGAACCCTTTTTTTAGGATTCCAAAAATCTTTCACTTTGACTACTTATAGATTTGTGTAATCAATATTAACATCACTTCCATTGTACTACTAAATATATTATTTTTAGGATTCTATTGTTCAGCCATCGGTTTCATATTAGACACTACGTTTTTAGTTGATGTGATTTTTGCCAATGAATCAGCTGAAAATTACCTAAAATGTTGCTAGAGGATAAGCATATGCAAAACCATGCACAAAAAAGAACTTCCATATTTAATATTTAATATTCAGTATTCATAGAAAAGTCAGCAAGGCACATGAAGAATAACACATGTAATCTCAGAAGATAATTAATCAAATCAAGCAAAGAGAAATAAAGAAATTTAAAGTTGACAAGAAAATTAAGTTGACTTTGTCAAATTTAGCAAAATAATTTTTCTATACTTGTCATTCTCGAGTTCATATCTGCTTTCTATTTTCTGTTTCAATGACTGTCTCCACAATAACATTATGACAACTCATCAACTTGTTTAAGAATTTTTAGCATTTAACTATTTTTATATGGCTAAATTATTAAATTCAGATGATATAATATAACATTACTAAGATGACTGTCAATGAGATGAAAAATTTGGGACAACAGATCTTGATTCGTAATTCTCTTCTATAAATGTTGAAGCTCTTCAAGCATTTGTTTTCGAATTCAACAACTATTATTTCTGTTCTCTCTCTCTCTCTCTCTCTCTCTCTCTCTCTCTCTCTCTCTCATCCTCTTTGTTTTCGTGGTTGTAACATTAATATTTGAGTTTAGAAACATTCAATATGGAGTTTTCGATCTCATACTCTTCTCTTAGGCTACCAACAACCATCCCATCTCAACGTTACCAGGCCAGCTCTAGTTTCACTAGGTCAATTCCAGTCAAGGCAACAAAATCCTCCAACCTTCCTTCAAAATGCTCCACCAATATTAATTTGAACCTGCCAACGGGGCTCTATAGGGAGAACAAGCTCTCGAAATCCTTGTTGGTCGGTCAAAATAAGCGTGATTCTAACCGGGTACACGTTACTTCTCCACGACTTACGTTAAACATGATATGATCCGCAAGCCTCTCCCGTCGCAAATCCTTCGCAGGATGTTGCTGAGGGACTTGCTTGCAGATTAGTTTTTTTAGCAATTCTTTATGAGTTAAACGTACCATGATTAATTACTCATGGTCTTAAATTCAACTTATAAATTGAAACTTATGGCCTTATAGGCATGCGCTCAAGCTGAATCGGCGGACTCCGAAGCAGTGGATACCAAAGCTAGTGCTGAATTAGCTAGTTCTGATGATTCAGTATTTGCAAGAGCTTCACGTTTTGGAGCTGCTTGCTATACGTTCATAAGGCCCTTTGCAATTCGGCAAGCACTTATTTCGTCCATGTAAGTATACCTTTACCCAAAATAAAAAATAAAAAATACTGGTTTGCAGTGCAAGAAATTAATACATGTCCACATTTTTTTTTTGGCAGGTGTTTGTACGCAAGAGTGTTGAATGAAAACCAACTAGTACTTCAGTGGCCTCTATGGCTTAAGGCATTCCCGGGCTTAATTGCTATATTTATTGTGCACGCTTATGGTAATGGTATCAATCAGGTTTTCGATATTGATATTGATAGGTACGCTTTCCAAGTATTTCAAATACTTTTTCGTTATTTTTTGGCTAAAAAAAAATTTATTTATTTATTTTTGCTTAATTTATCTTTATATGTTATATTTTTAGGGTAAACAAACCTTATTTACCTTTAGTATCCGGAGAACTTTCACTAAAACACGCATGGCTCATGATGTCATTTGGTGTAATTTCTGGCCTGTTGATTTTTCGGTTGTGTAACGCCGATCTCATCTCAACTGGTCTCTACTGTTTTGGTCTTTTCCTGGCCACCTCCTACTCTGCTCCGCCCTTTAGATTCAAGGGATCTGCTCTTGCAACCACGATGTTACTTCCTACGGTAATAATTCTTTTACCTTCCAATCCCTGTATCTTGAAATGAAATTGTGTTTTTGTTTGTAAAATTTTATGGGGTCATTGGAATCTTCCTCAGAAAACCAGTTAAAAAAATACATGAAAAATTAATTTTACAATGATCTGATAAAAAAATTAAGGAGAAAATATGATATTTGATTAATAAATCAAGCAACTTGTTTATGCAGGTTAATTTTGTTCAAAGCGTCGGTATATTTTATACCGCCAACGCTTCTCTTGGACGTCCGTTTGTGTGGAGGTACGTGTGTAATATTTTTTCGAAAGCAAAAATTTTCTATAATTTTTCATCTCTTGCTCCTTTTTTTTTTATTTTTTATTTATTTTCTTTCCTTTTAAACTATTAACGTGTTATCTTTATCTTTAGTTTGCTCATATGACGTGTAGCTTAAGTATTTCCATCTATATAGTACTCCACTATTATAATTTATCAATAATTGTTATTATTATTATTATTACTATTATTGCAGGGTAATGATTTTACTATAGATTAATTTGTAGTTTTACTTTTTTATATTATATTTTTGCCTCAAGTTGTCGTTACTTAAATAATTATTCGACCAATATATAGACGCCATAAGGAGCTAGATTTCTTAATTATTAACATTGTAAGTTGATGTTTAACAAAACAATGTCAAACAAAACCCATGAAAATTGACAACTAAATTATGGTTCAACAATTTCTTAATTCGAAAACTAGAATGTTACATGGAAAAAACTATTGATTAAAGATGGGGCAGTGATGTAATTCATCTTTTATTAGTAGGTCGTGTTTAATTAACAACACAAATACTGCTTAGTATTATTCTTATTGTTAACCCACACATGATTTAACTCTTTATAGAAATCTAACGTTCGGCTTTGAATTTGTTCTGCAGTCCCCAAACTATTTTCATCCTGGCTTTTTCCACAATATTTTTTGTGGTCATTTCCATCATAAAAGATATCCCAGATGTGGAAGGTGACATGAAGTAAGTTGCAGTTCTTACATCTCATCGCATTTATCGAACTTAAAATATATATATAAATATATATATTTTTTCATTTTGTTCACTCTTTTAATCTCAAAATATTTTATTTATTATAGGTACAACATTCGAACGTTTCCGGCGAGGTTCGGAGGTAAAAATGTTGCTTACTTTGCCGTTGGGTTGTTGCTGTTAAATTATATTGGTGCTATAGCGGCTGCCATTCTCTTGCCTCAGGTACTTTTAATTCTTCCTCTTCAAAGCTTACATATATAGTTTTTTTTTTTTTTTTTTTGGAAAACGTTTACATAAATCTCCTATATCTTGAATTCTTTTTATGGAAAATGTCTGCAAAATTTTTTTCCCTTATATATATATATATATATATATATATATATTTCATTAAAGTTTAACTCTCTCTCTCTGTTAAGAACCAATAATAAACAAGTTCTTTTTTTTTTTTCCCTATTTACAGGCGTTCAAGCGTTCTGTAATGTTGCCAAGTCATATAATCCCGCCCTTGGTGTTACTTTTTCAGGTTTGTCGTACATAAATTATCTGGAAAAAATAATGAATAGAAAGTAAAACTGTAAATGTAAATTACGCCAAAGAAAAAACACAAGAAAAACTGTAAAAGTAAAAAATTAACTCCAACATTTTTTTTTTTTTGGGTTCTTTCAGGCTAGGAAGTTGGACAAAGCAAATTATGGCAGGGAAGAGAGCGCAAATTTCTATCAATTCATTTGGCAGCTTCTTTTGTCTGAATTTGTCTCATTTCCTTTCATGTAATTATGAGTTAGTGCAGCCTAATCGCTTTTCATTTACATAATAGTGGAGAGGGAGGAACAAAAGAGAGTTGTTTGTGATATTACATTATGTTTGCTTTCTTTCGCTTTTCTTGAAGGCACTTACAATAAATTAATTATATATGTTCTATTATAGGAGTGTAATAAAACAGGCATCTGCCGTTGTTATTTATTAATTTATTAATTTTTATTTTTTACTCATTTGAATTTCGGTATTGTCTAAAAATAGACGAAAAAAATCGTGAAAACAATCTCATAAATAGATATGTTTATGCTTTTAACCGTCTAGTACTACTAATTTGATTAGAGGTCCAAAAAACTAAAACATGTACATAGTTGGGGTAAGAATCCACCAATATCAGTTGTTAAGGGCAATCTTATAAATCAACCAAAACAATCTTGGCAATAAGGTCCTATTAACAGACTGGATTATATGGATTGAACCATAATCTGTATACTTTGATTCGTGGACACTGCATCTTTAAGATGAAACCAACGGCCTCATTCTCAATTAGAGAACGGCACAAGCACATAGATAAAAAGAGCTTCTAGATGAATAGCCACCCCAAGTTGAGTCAGCTGCCATTGCTAGACTGCGTCTTGACCCCCATCCAATTTTTGGGTCAATTGCCGCTTCGTAGTACCAAACAATTAGACTCTTTCCCAACCTCCATGGACTAACCTTACAGAGGAACCCTTAGATTTTCAGGGCATTGTATTCTCACCAATATTTGCGTTATAACTCACCACTTCTTGAACAACCTATTCCTATTTATGCTTCATGAACCTTTTCTTATTTTCCATTTCCATTTAGCTTTCTTTTTTTTTTTTTTTTAACGGACGTTAATTAGATGGTAATTTTGTTGTATTACCCTTGCCATGCTATGTAATTATCAAACAGCTGACTATGTTTATTCCATCCCAATAGTTCAAAGACAAGGAGACAGTGGTTCATGCCTGATCATAAAATTACCTCGCAAGATTCAATCCCCACCATCCGATCTGCCATTACTGGTCAAAAATACACTTATGCATACAGCACACACCATGGACTCTCCCACCACCCATTCTCCACACTGAACAGGAGTGCCTAAATCTTTTTTTTTTTTTTTTTTTTTTCTCCGCGAGAGAAGGACAATAATGTAGTGCTCAGCACTTCAGCTAATGCACGTGCAGATGAGGAAGTGGCAGGAAGATCTTTTGATGTGGATGGACCACAGAATATTGAACAGGTTGAGTGAGTTTTTATCGGGAAGAGGCCCCTATGCCAGTTTGGGGTATGGTCAGATGACCGGAGGGGATCCCTCTCCCAATTCGAAGTTTTTTCCTGAAATAATATTTTCCAGTTTGAATTGAATTATCAAATAAGATTATTTATTTTGAAATCTAAACGACATTCATTTTATTTTATACTTATAAGAATTTATAATGATATCAAATTCGAAACTTTCCTATCCTAATCTATTTGCCAAGTAGTAATAGTCTTGACAAGAATCTTACTGTTTTTGACAAGGGCCCATCCAATTTTCAGTTGAGTCAACAAGGTGTATGGGCAACAAAACAATTTGTATGATAAAGGGAATTAAATAATTAAGGCTATTCGTATTAATGCTCCATGAACTTTGTGGTTTGCCTCTTAAATTTTAAATAATTCCATTTTGTTACAACAAATTTTGAGTTTCTTCCCCCTTTGACAAGAATTGAAAGAACACTTTTTGTATTGTATTCATATATGTTCAAAATGATACAAGGGTATTACATATAAAGGCAATCGTTGAAATAGAAGAAATAAAGAAAGGAAACAATCTTATATACAATTAAAGGCAATAAAATTGAATAATAAATCAGAGAAAATGATGCCATGAATATCTCCACCAGGAGCATCAGTTTAAGGACGGTCAAATTCTGATTGGCATAATTTCTTCAATTCTCCAACACCCCCTCCTCAAGGTGGCGTGTGAAAATTTTGAACACCAAGCTTGAAAAGCAAAGTATTGAAAATATCAGCTGCAAGAGCCTTAGTAAAGATGTCGGCTGGTTGCTCTTGCGACTGAATATACTTGGTGCAAATCAGACCTTTTTGGATTTTTTCACGAACGATGTGGCAGTCAATCTCAATATGCTTTGTCCGTTCATGAAAAATTGGATTGGCAGCAATGTGAAGCGCTGCATTGTTATCACAATAAAGTTGTACTGGCCGCACATGAGATACCTCCAAATCTGCGAGTAGATAACGTATCCGAGTAACCTCACAGCAAGTAGTTGCCATTGCTCGATATTCGGCTTCGGCTGATGAGCGTAACACCGTTGATTGCTTTTTCGACTTCCGAGAGATAGGTGAGTTCCCAAGTAGAATGCAGTACCCTGTAATGGATCGTCGAGTATCGGAGCGCCCACCCCAATCAGAATCACAGTAAGCATGTAACTGAGTTCCACTTGTTGCAGAAAGAAGGATCCCTTGGCCTGGATTGTTCTTCAGATAACGTAGAACTCGTGTGGAAGCTATATAATGGGATTGCCTAGGCTTGTCAAGAAATTGACTAAGAATTTGGACATTGTAAGTGATGTCGGGTCTAGTGACCGTTAGATATAGCAAACGGCGCACCAAACGTCTATATCGAGTGGCATCCGTTAAAGGTTCTTGTTCTACTTTGTCGAGGTTCAGATTTTGTTCCATGGGAGATTTTGAAGGTCGGGAACCGAGCTGGCCAAATTCCTCAAGAAGCTCTAGTGCATATTTTCTTTGACTTAGATAAATCCCCTTCTTGGAACGTGCAACCTCAATACCAAGGAAATATTCAACTTTCCAAGGTATCTCAACTTAAAATGTGTTTGCAGATCTTCTTTGACTGCCATAATACCATTGATGTCATTGCCTGCAATGAGAATATCGTCAACATTAACAAGGATGGCTGTGAAGGAATTATTCATGGCTTTGGTGAGTAATGAATAATTTGCATTTGATTGGGTGTATCCTGCTTTCTTGGAAGTAGTTGATAATTTGGCAAACCATTTACGTGACGCTTGCTTAAGACAGTAAAGGGATTTTTGTAGTTTGCAAACTAAGCTCTTTGTCCCCGATTGTTGGAATCCTGGTGGAAGTTGCATACATACTTCTTCATGTAGATCTCCATTAAAAAACGCATTGCTAATGTCAAGTTGGTAACAAGAAGTATAAGGTAGAAATTTTAAGAATGACTATATTTCATTGACATGAATAGTACAATATATATACAAGTGCATCTCCTAATATAAATGGAAATTACATAATTATGAAACAATAATTAGAGAAAATATTTACAATTAAAAACATTCCCGTAAATCACAAGTTTGACTTTGTGTTACTTTCCTTATTATGCCCCCTCAAGATGGAGTTCAAGGAATGAACGCCAATCTTGATCCGTAAATCATTCAGACGAAGGTGCGTAAGCGGTTTCATGAGAGCATAGGTGAGCTGATCATTGGATGACACATGTGAGATACGAAGACTACCATTTTGAACTTTGTCTCGGACGAAATGAAAATCAATTGCAATATGCTTCATTCAGGAATGGAAGATTGGATTTGCACAAAGACATGTGGTGCCGACATTATCACAGTAAATTGTTGGTGTGGAGGTTGGTGATATACCAAGCTCTGGTAGAAGAGACTGAATCCAAGCAATTCCGAATGCGGTGGATGCAACAGCGCGATATTCAACCTTGATGGAGGATTGGGCAACAGACTTTTGTTTCTTAGAACTCCAAGAAAAAGCATTGCAGCCCAAGAAAATGACATATGCACTTGTAGATGTGCGACCGTCAATATTTCCTGCCCAGTCGGCATTAGAGAAAGCATGAAGAGATAAAGGTGAGTTTTTTCGAAAGTAAAGACCATGATTTGGAGTACCATGTAAGTACCACAACAACAGTTTGACAGCCGACCAATGTCCAGTAGTGGGACGATGCATGAATTGGGAGAGCTTATTAACGGCAAACGCCACATCCGGACGTGTGAGAGACAAATACTACAAACCACCAACGATAGATTTATATGTAGTAGCATTAGTGAGAGAGGTGCCATCATGAAGAAACGAAACTTGATTGGGAGACATCAGAGACGTCACATCTTTGGCATGGCTCATATTGGCTTTGACTAGGAGATCATGAATGTATTGACATTGTGAGAGGAAAACACCATTTGTTGTGGGAATAACCTCGACACCAAGAAAATAAGAGAGCGGGCCAAGATCTTTTAGGGAGAAACGATCGGCTAGTTTGGTGATGAAATTTTGAATTGCAACCATGTCATTTCCTGTGATAATGAGATCATCTACATACACTAATACATAGATGGTGAGATGCATATGTTTAAGTATAAATAGAGAAGTATCAGCCTTAGAGTTAACAAACCCAGTGGGATAAAAGAAATCGACGAAGTTCATGATACCATGCCCTCGGTGTTTAAGTCCATATAGTACTTTCTTAAGGCAACAAACACGATGTGGTTGTTGGGGATCAATGAAGCCTGGTGGTTGAGACATGAAAACTTCTTCATGAAGAGTGCCATGAAGAAAAGCATTATTTACACCAAGTTGACAAAGAGACCAACTATGAGTGATAGCAAGACTAATTATGAGCCAAACTGTGGTGGGTTTAATTACGGGACTGAACGTTTCATGATAATCTACCCGTGGTCGTTGATGGAAACCTTTAGCAACGAGTCTTGCTTTATATTGTTCAACAGAACCATCTGAACTTCTCTTGATACGAAAGACCCATTTGCACCCAATAAGTTTCTGAGTTGGCTCAGAAGCAACAAGATCCCATGTTTCATTGCACAATAAAGCATTGAATTCTTCGGACATTGCATGGCGCCATTCTGGTTGTTTTAAGGCTTGAGAAACACATGTGGGTTCGGTTGGTGTGGCAAGATTGGTGATTGTGTGAAGAGAGTATTTTGGGTTTGGTTTATAAATGTTGTGTTTGGAGCGAGTTTCCATGGGATGTTTATTGGTACAGATTGGTGGTTTGTGGGAGGGACATTCGTGGGGGATGATGTGGTCGTGGGTGAAAGATTAGGAATGGGATATTCATGGGAAGTAGATAGATGAGTGGGTGTGAGGTGATTAGGTGAGGTAGAATGGGTCGGTGGTATTTCGGGAAAATTTGGAGAAAAGACAGGTAAGGGAGTAATTGGAGAAGAAGAATTTGTAAAGGAACCAATCAGACGAAACTTACCATGTAAAGGGTCAACCGAGGTCGACGTAATATGTTGGCTGTCTATGGCATTTTTGGCGATTTCTCCATTGGTTGCATTAATTGTTGGTTGAAAGTTTGACTTTGTGTTAGTGGGATTATTAGAGGAAGAGTGGATTGAATCATGCGGCTGCACTAGTGAAAAAGATTGACCACGTGATTGCGGGGAGGAAGAGATATGATTTGATTCACCTGATTCATGGAATTGGGAATGTAGGAATTTGGATGGTCAACGGATGATGCATGATTGGAGGAAAAAGTGGAAAGTTTTG
This sequence comes from Ficus erecta, assembly GCA_008635985.1. Lineage (NCBI taxonomy): Eukaryota > Viridiplantae > Streptophyta > Magnoliopsida > Rosales > Moraceae > Ficus > Ficus erecta. The sequence continues at coordinate 69,297 of BKCH01000817.1, forward strand.
TAGGACAAAAGAATGGGAAGATGATGAGACCCAAGAGTCAATTGAATTAGAAAGAGAATCGGAAGAAGCGGTATGAGAGGAAGATTTAAAAGGAAAAATATCTTCAAGAAAGGTAACATGCCTAGAAATGCCTAGAAATGTAGATCCATTTTGAGCTTGAATCATAATATTTATATGCACTTTGAGTGAGAGAATAGCCTAAAAAAATGCATGGTGTGGATTTGGACTCAAGTTTAATGGACACATATGGCTTTAAACCACGGATAACATAAACACCCAAAAACTTTTAATTTGAAAATTTTGATGCATGATCGAAGAGCTTTTCATAGGAAGAAGACATGGTGAGTTGTAGCATTGGCACACGATTGATTAAGTAAACAACTGTTTCAAAGGCATGAGGCCAAAAGGTGAGAGGCATAGAGGCAAAATGAAGTAGAGTTAGTCTAGTTTTCAACAATGTGATTGATGTCGCCGTTCCAAAAAACCATTATGTTCCGGGGTGTGAGGTGAAGAAGTGAGACGTGAAATACCATTTAAGGATAAATAGGATTCCAATGCTTAATACTCCCCCCCCCCCCCCCCCCCCCCCCCCCCATCGTTAAATAAAGTGATAATTGGTTTTTGGAAAAAAATTTTGACAATGGATTTGAAACGGACAAGCACATTATGAACTTCAGATTTCTTTTTGAGTGGATATAACCAAATATATCGGGTAAAGTGGTCCACAAAAATGATATAATATTTAAAATTGTCAATGAGTAAATGGGAGAACTCCAAACATATGAATAGACTAATTCTAAAGGTGTAGAACTCGTGAGAGATGGATCGGAAAATGACAATTTGTGACTTTTCTTGCAATTGCATGAATTACATGAAAAGGTAGAGGACACATTTGATGACAAATCTAAAAACTTGGAAGAAATTAGATGACTCAGAACTTTGGTAAAGGGATGACCAAGACGAGAATGTCATTATGAAGCTAGTGCTTTGATGGAGGAGAATGCAATTAATGGTTGATTGCCAGAAATGCACTTTGGCCATTCATAAACGCCATCTCTAGTTTTCCCTTGCACTAAGATTGTTCCCGTACGACGATCCTTCACAAAGAAAGAAGTTGTTAAGAACCCAATAGAAACATTATTAGTGAGAAAAAATTGAGAAACAAAGATTAGGTTCCTTTGCATGCTTGGTACAGATAAAACATCAGATAAATGGAAAGGTTGAGAGGGAGAAGGGAGTGAAGTTGAACCGGTGTGAGTAATGGATAGTCCGGTACCATCTGTAATACCTGGATTTTTCCGATATCATTATTTCCTTCAAAGGAATTGAATGTATACCATGGAAGTATTTTTGAAAAAAAAAAAAAAAAGTTCGGTTAAGAGTTTTCTTACATTTTATGAGTTTTTATGGTTCAATAAAAACTCAAAATGGATTGCTTAGATTAGCAACGGCCCTTTTGAGTCAAAGAACGAAAAAGTATAAGATTCAAAGAAAGTCAAGTTTGATCAAAAATGGTCAAAGGGTTGACTTTGCAGTAATTATAAAATGCAGTATGGTAAAGATACTGCGGAAATCGTCTTTACGATTGAGTTAGCATGTATAGGCTTTAAAAACCACCTTAGAAAATCAAGCACACCTAGTGAGGATTAAAGACAAAAAGGGCTCGGAAAAATAAGAAGAATTTTATACTGTCCATTTTTACACAGATAAATTTTGGACTGCAGTACAGTATAAAAATACTGTGTATAAGTGAACACAGTATTGGAAATATCTGTGTAGCTTAAAAATGGACTGGTTATTGGAGAAAATAGCCAAACAAGGCCTAAGGTGGATGACATCACCTTATCCTTTAATTATGACATCATAATTTATTTTTTTTAGCTTGGAAAGAATTTTTTTCTTGCTCACCAAGCATATGGCCGGCCACCTTGCATGGTTCTTGTGTAATTGTTAGTTTTCATGGGGTTTTTGTATAATTAAGCAAAGTTCTCCAACCTCTATAAATACCCCCTTGTATCTATTCATTTTATTCAAGAAATGTGGGGAAATTCTTGCAAAATTCTCTCTTGAAAATCCGGAAATTGGGGAGAAGAGAAAGGGGTGAGAAAATCAGAAATTTTCTTGGGGCTTTTGTTCATAAGAGTTCGGGTTTGAGCTAGGACAAAGCCAAGAAAAGTTTAGAATTTTTTTAGGTCTTTTAGGGTGTGTGGCCGTGAGCTAAGGAGGGCTAGGTGGAGGAAGAGATTTTGTGACCAAACTTGACTTTGGTCTAAGGTAAAAATCTAGAGCCCTAACTCTCTTATTTGAGTTCAAATTTAAAGATAAAAGGTAGTTCAATTTGGTTGTAAGGACATAAGTCCATTTCCTATTTTGTGCCCTAAGTTTGTGGTATGTGCTTGATTTGTAGATCTAGGGGTGTATGGCTTGAATTCTTGCATTGTTTGTGCTTATTTGTGATTGATCTTCATGCTTGATGCTTAGGGTTATGTGTCCCCTAGTTTGGTCCAAAAATCTGCCCTAGGGCAGTGCTTGAAGCATGCTAGTTAAGGAGCAAAGTTTGATGCTTGTATGTGATGTATGCAAAAAGTTAGGATTAATGCAAACCTAGGCTTAGGGCTTTTGAATTTGGTTTGCATGGTTTCAATTGGAGGATTTTAGGGTTCATGTGGGACGTTAGAAACGCTGTGTGTTTGCCATATAGACTCCCGAAGTGATCGGTCGAGGTAGATTTCACGAAATAGGACGTAAAACGGACTTAACAACCAAAACTGCCAATTCGGATTCAAAACTGGTCAGTTTCGGGAAAGTAAAAATTAGAGGCATTTAGAAGCCGAATTGGGTAAATCGTAAAACACGAAAGTTGCTCGGAATGATTTTTCCTAGAAAACTACGCGAGCAGAATTTAAAAATGAGGCTCCAATGGCCTTCGTTTTACAAAAATCCGTGGCTGGTCTGCCCAGACCCCAGTTACAGGATCAGCCAGTTTCAAACTAAAACTGACGCAAATACAAGCAGAACTGGATTTTTCGTAAAACATGAAAGTTTTACCATTTTTCGAGAGCTCCAACTTTCATGAAGACAAGTTTTTCAAATTCCAAATGGATTTTTAAACTGGTATTGTTTTATGAAGAGTGTGCAGGGAACCGAAAATTCCTGCACATAAGTTTTACAAACAGTTTCAAAAAGAAAAAGAAAACTGTATTTTTGCTTAAAAACTGTTCCAAAGGCAGTTCTCAGTCTTAAATGACCTTTATAAAGATTTGTTTTAAAGATTGGAATTTTTACCAAAAATATTAAAGGGATTTAAAGTTAAATCTCTCAAAATAACAAAAGGATAAGAAAATAGAGTTTTTAAGATAAAAATTGTAATCAAGCCGATTACGGACGGTAATCAAGGATAATACCTGAGTTACTGGGCCAAAGTATAAAGCTCAAGTTTGACCCATATAGGGTTGACCTTAGTTGACCAAAAGTTGACTTTGGTTGACTAAGAGTTTGACCACAGTTAACCTTAAGGGTTAGTCTAGATAACCCTAAAGGATACCAAGATTAATAAATTGGGTTAAGATATAGGGTTAATTAAGGTAACCCAATAATTATGGACAAGAATAAAGCCCAAGGTTAGAAAGGTAACCTAACCCTAACGGTATGTATAAAGATTTGGCACTTAAGGTTATCCAATGTAACCTTTTAAGAATTAATCCATGTTTGGTTGTTTTAAAACAATAGGGTTACTATTTGTAACCCAGTAAGACATCTAGTATCACGGACATACAACTAGGATTATATAAGCATGATCGTTAGATCACCAACATTCCACAGATACTAATTAAAACCTCATCTATGTCCTTCAACAAGCAGGAGGGAACCTGCAGCTGTACTCAGAAAAGGAGCAGCACTACGCAGGACATAGCAAGAGAGGTAAGTACAACTACCGCCTACAGCATAGGCTTTGTTGTGATACTTGCCCAAGTATGTTATTGTTAGATGTATGCTAGGAGGGTATGCCTATTTGTATGCTATGTTGTGGTTGCTATATTATGTTGTTATTGCTATACTATGTTATTGTATGCCATGCTATATGCCATGATAATTCTATGTTGTATGCTAAGTTATGAAGTATGATAAGTCAAGGTAAGTTCATGATGTACATTATGTTATGATTATTAAGACATGAAACATGTATGTATGAGAACACGAAGCATGTTCACGAAATCTTATAAGAATAATAAGAGCAAGTATGACATGACAAAATGAAAAGAAGTAAGATGGCGAGCAAGTCGCCTGTGTCGTGCCCCCCGTCCGAGGTCGGGTTGAGCTATGGCAAGAATAAGTCCATAGTTGCGCGCCGGGTACGAACACTCAAGTAAGGGGACCATAAATAAGATAAGTAACGAAAGTAAGTGAAGAATGAATTAAGCATAATACGAGCATAAATGGACCATGCATTATGATGTTATGCTATGAAGTTATGTTAAGATAAGTTTATGCTATGATGTTATGCTATGAAGTCTATGTTATGATGGTTATGTTATGACGTTATGTTATAGTAAGTTATGTTACGATGTATTATGCTAGAAGGTTTTAAGATAAGATTGAGATTATGTTTGTTTATGTCGCGGTATAGGAAGTTGTACTTGCTGAGCGAAAGCTCACTGTCTTACGTTTATGCTGTAGGTAAACAACCTATCAGCAATGGTTGATGCAAGATGGAAGGGCATGGCGGGGCAAACTGTGAAATGTGGGAGTTCGAGCTGCTACGCGTTTTGTTCCTTATGTATTTATGTATGTTAAATATGCTTGATAAAGATACGTTTATATGTTGCATATTTTATGCCATATAAAAAAAAAATTCCGCTGTTTTTCATAAGTATGTAAGCATGTACGAGAAGTTCAGTATGTATGTATGTATGGTAACGGCCTGTGCTAGGCGGGTCGTTACACCATCACCAATCATAATATCGTCGGAACCGATGTATGGAGAATGGAGAGATAAATTATGGAGATCAGTGGTAACATGATGAGAGGCACCGGTATCGAGAAGCCAGTTGGAGGTAGAGGCGGGGTTAGAGGCAGCGAAGTTGGCTTGAGGAGGTTGGGGATGAGTTCTTTGTTATGGTGGGGTGTATATTTTGGGCAAGTATTTGTAGGTAGAGCATTGTTTAGCGGAATGGCCCTATTGGCCACACAATTGGCATTTGCCTAGGTAGGGACGTGGGTTTGGGTTGGAGAAAGGAGGGGTGGTTGGTCTTTTTGGTGGGATTGAAAATCTGTGGTGGACATGGTGAAGGAGTGGTGGGAATTGGGTTTTGCTATGGATATGGGTATGGGTATGGATTGTGTTTTGAATTATTATTGGGATCTTTGTAAGCAGGATTGGCGCTAGCAGGCATCTTTGAATTCTTTGATGCTTCAAACTGGAGATGTGCTTCATGATTTATGATTTTTTCATGCAACTCATCAAAGGTGACAGGAGTCTCACGAACACGAATGGCATCGCAGAGTGTTTTGTAGCCATCATCAAGACTCCCAAGAATCTTGAGAGAAAAGTCTTCATTATCCACCGGGGGTATTGAGCCTAGCCAAGTCATCTGCAATAGACTTCACAGTTTGCATATATTCAGTAATGGTTTGTGGTCCTTTAGCAAGAACTCGCAATTGTTCCTTCAGTTGACTGACGCGGCCTCGTGATGGTTTGGCATAGGGGCTAGAATGGTGCCTCGTGAGAAGTCTTGGCAGAAGCGATGAATGGAATAAGCGTAGGAGAGAGAGAACCAGCAATTGCATTTAGTATAAGTTGATCTTGGCGAATCCAAAGAAAGTGATCGGGGTTTGCAACATTTCCGTTGGAGGTTGTAAGGGTGGGAGATGAACAGGGGCGGGTGCCATCAATGAAAACCATGAGATCAAAACCAACAAGAAGAGTGTGGAATTGAAATTTCCAGGAGGTATAATTTGTAGAGGTGAGTTTTAACGGTAGTTGAGAAGTAGTATTGATAGCAATGAGAGAATTACTAGGTTCATGAGGATTGATAATGGTGGTATTATGAGTGGAAGGTGTGGTAGTGGATGTAGGAGTGATTGGTGATTTTTGGTTAGAAATGTCAGACCTTTTTTTTTTTTTTTTTTGGGCTCTTGGGAGCTTAGTGCTCTGATATCAGAACAAGAAGTATAAAGTAGAAATTTTAAGAATGACTATATTTCATTGACATGAATAGTACAATATATATACAAGTGCATCTCCTAATATAAAGGGAAATTACATAATTAGGAAACAATAATTAGAGAAAATATTTACAATTAAAAACATTCCCGTAAATCACAAGTTTGACTTTGTGTTACTTTCCCTATTAGTTGGTGCAGATGCCAATTACGAGTTGCAGCTATAGCAAGAAGACAACGCATGGTTGTGAGCTTTGCAACTGGTGGAAAAGTTTCTTGATAATCAATCCCCTCCTATTGGTTATATCCCTTCGCCACTAAACGAGCCTTGTAACGTTCAATTGAGCCATCTTGTTTGTGCTTAATTTTGTAGCCCCATATACATCCTATTGCCTGAATAGTTATTTCCTGAATAGTTATTTCCCTTGACAGCGAATGCAGCGTTATCATGTGACGATGGCCGTACCCCAGAGATTCCTCGCTGCGTCTCTTCTTGAAGTAGCAAAGAAACACCTTTCCAACAGCCGGAATTGGGTCCATCGACAATATTTGACCACGTACAACTGTATATGTCTCATTTAGACCCATCAAAACTGCATGGTACGATCCCTATCTTTATAGGCTTCTACAATTTTGTTAGAATCACATGTGCATGATGGTATAGGAGAATAAAGATTCAACTCATCCCACAAAGCCTTTAACTTGGAATAATAGTCATAGAACCATGACCTTGTGATGTCGAACTATTGCTTTTTTGTAGTCCAAATATACGAGGTCCGTTGATTTGTGAAAACCTTTCTTCAAGATCCTCCCACAATTCTCTTGCTGTTTACGCATAGATTGCATCTCCTGCAAGTTCTGAAATGATGGCGTTCATGATCCATGATGCGACCATGTCATCACATTGCTTCCAGAGAACATAATTTTCATCAGTAGTGGAAGGTTTGGTGATAGTTGCATTGAAAATCCGGACTCGTTTTTGGCGCTAAGAGCTTTGATCATCGCTCTACTCCACATGGGGTAGTTATCTCCATTTAAAGGAGAGGACACAAATATAGCTCCGAAATTGTCTGAAGAATGCAAAGTGAAGGCAGCGTTCTTTGCATTTTTTCTTGCATCACTCTTTTCAGTATCTGTTTTGCCAGCCATAAGAACAAATACCAAAAGAATTAGATATCAAAAATGGAACAAGGACAAATTAACTTTACGAGGTCTCAAGAGTGCCGTTGCTCTGATTCCAGGACAAGAATCGAAAGAATACTTTTTGTATTGTATTCATATATATGTTCAAAATGGTACAAGGGTATTACATTATAAAGGCAATCGTTGAAAATAGAAGGAAGGGGGGGGGGGGGGGGGGGGGGGAGGAACCAATCTTATATATAATTAAAGGCAATAAAATTGAATAATAAATCAGAGAAAATGATGCCAAGAATATCTCCACCAGTAGCACCAGTTTAAGGAAGGTCGAGTTCTGATTGGCCTAATTTATTCAATTCTCCAACACCCTTTGTCCCATTTGTTTCATTTCCCGTTAAATCTAGATCAGGAAAAAAAAGATAAAGTGGGTAAGGTTTGTACTGTTTGTTTTTGAGTTCTTGTCTGTCATAAAACGTAATTAATTATTATAGAAGTTCGATTATAATAAAGCTTTGCTTAATTTGGTTTTAGCTGAAGTAGATGTGTTCTTAATCAAGTGTGAGTGTGTGACTCTTTAAGCTCGCGGAGGGATGAAATTGTGTTGCACTTCCCACATTGAAACCTCAATGATGCAAATGGATTTTAGTTTTCTTTTTTTAATCTTTTTATAGTATGATGCAAGTTGACTGATCGTGACGTCAGACACGACTAGTGATTTGTGCTGAAAAAAATGCAACTTAATCAAGTAGTCCCCATTTATTCTTGCCGAGTAATCTGGTAGATTACTCTATATCTGGCAGGTAGTACTTCTAGCAAAACATATTTTGCTACATTTAACCACTCCTACGAAGCATCTTGGGAGAATTAAAGAGCAAAATAGGATTTTTGAAAAGAGCAACAGTAAATTATAACATAAAATTTTAAATTTAGTAATAAATAACATAATCAATTTATAACCATTAAAAAAAATATCCTCTCTCTCTCACACACTCCTCCTATCACTCTATTTCTCTAACATAAAACTATGCACATAAACTTGTTACTAAAAACTAATTGTAAATCGGTTATTTTCTAAAAAAATCTAAGGATTTTTCAGAAAAATACATATCATAATATATCATCTTTTAAGAAACTTGTTTTAAAAATACCTATAAAATATGCTCGCTATTTGCTACAATTTCCCCATGTATTCTAGTTGCGCTCCTAGGTTACTCTTTGAAGATTATGTCTAAAGCCCAAATATGCTTGAGCCCGTCTACCACTTGGGATCTATATTGATTCGGAAAAATATGGTGGGTGTATGTGCATGGTACAGCCTGTGAGCAACATTTTGTCATACTCTCTCAGGTCGAAAGCGTTGCAGTTTGAAGTATTTTTCAATCCAAACTACCATTTAACGATTCAATAATTCCAAACCAATCAAAGCAAGTAAATTATCTAGCGGTCTGGTGCGGTTTAAAACAATCGATCGAGTTTGGGGCGTTCGAAACCCGACTGTTTAGCTTTCCTAAAGGGCTAATCATAATTCTCGACTATCGTATCAATGAAATGAAAAAAATGTGCCCAAAGTTTCTGTCCATATTAGATTCGTGTTGGATTATTATACTTCAATAAAATCTAAATAATGTAATCGAACATCTTTAAATAGATTAAAGGAAACAGACTAAAAATGAAATAAAAGTTTGATAAAAGTCAAAGTCTTAAAGAGGCTCCAAGTTGTCTTCACCATTTTCATTCATTCCTTCCATAACATTTGTAGCATTAGTATCATGCAAGGTTTAGGATATGTAGAAATTTTCATCACGAAATTTTTAACCACGATCGCTCTTTTCTTCTCAAGTCATCCTTTTTTTTTTTTTTTTTTTGTCTATATTTTCAGCAACATTTAAAGCCATATAGACAAACATAGAGACCCTTTGTGGTGATATTTTGACCTTAACATATCATAATTCTTTGTGGTTTTTGCTGAATAAAAAGTTCATTATGCAAGCCGATTTAGATCAATATCAGAAAAGACTATCAGGCGAAGAGGGCAAAGAGACTTCACAAGGCTGATAAGTATAAGTCTGTTCAGCAAATCGATTTTAGATTAGCAAGCCGTTGTGAGACATCAACTTAAACTAACAAGCGGACGTTGATGGCTGCAGAAAGAGGTGCTGCTGCGGAAAGTATAAAATTTATAGTCATAACCACACCAACGTCATTAGTGTTGCTATTAGGCCCGTAGGTACTTCGTTCCTAGCTTTCCTAGACGCTTGTGCCAAACACAGAAGTCTTCTTTAAGAATCCGGTACTAGATACGCTCACAACTGGATATTGGTATGAATTAAGACTAAATTGAAAAGTTCTAAAACCCACCGTGGCGAAAATCTGGACCACTAACAGCGCACTAAAGAGAAGGAAGTGTTTCCTTTCAACTTGAGAAGGCTAGAATGCAACTAGCGTGGCCAAGAAAGGCATCGAAGAGGTCCATAGGTTCAAGTACTGGCCGAGCCACCAACTGTTTCAGACCTTGGATCAAAGCGAGCTCCGCTGAGCCTATTAGGCACTTTTTTACTGAAGAAAAATTAAATAAAAAGAAAAAAAAAAAACAAACACCTTTCTTAGACGGCTTCTAACAAAGAACCTATATGCCCTCCGGTGAAAAAGACTTAATGGTCCATTTGAATAGCCTATATAGGTTTGAAAAGTAAATTTGAATAGTTTTTTTTTTTTTTCTTTCTACGAGAGAAATTTATTTTTCACCGTGGACACGTTGTGGTCAGAACATTCACTCTATGAGGACCTACATCACAGTAATAAAGAGACTTACGGAGTAAGGGGCACCAAGAGGATGCTCCCCAAGGGGACTCTCCATGCTTGAGTCAAACATAAATCATAGAAAAAGGTGAGCATAACTCAATAAATAAATAATAAAAGCGTAATAAAGGTGCATTAGTGATTTCGGTCATGAGATTCCAATGGAAAGCTCACCGGAGTAGATACAGAAAGAATAGTAGTTGTAGAAGGGAGACAGTGTTGTGAGAAATCCCATGGTCTTGGTCCCTTCTAGAGTGTGAGCCCTTCTAGAGAGAATAAGCCTTTATCGTTTCTTCTTGAGAGATGTTTGTAGAGAGTAAGTGACTGGGTTGTGGCTTAGAAAGTCAAAAATGTCGGGAACCTTTTTATCTTATTAGTGACGGGTATTTATAGACTGGAGAATGGTAAAAGGGAAAATGGACTTGGGCTAGTTTTTTGGGACCCAATTGTTGAGGTTCATTAATAATATTACGAGGGTTATAAGAAAAACACTAAATACAAATCTATAGTCTAAGCAACACGGAGAAAAAATATCTTAAAATTACTGCTGGGCCCAAACTCTGAGTATTAGCCACAAAAGAGGCCACCAAGTTAAGCTCCACTGTGCCAGGAATAACATGCAATCTAGAAACATTGGAATAAAGAGAAAATATAGAATTTGCTAGAGTGCGGGGTAACTTTGTTTGCATCTCTTGAAACAGGAGTCCTAAAATCCACCCTCGGGGTATGTTGGTAGGAAGGAGAGAAAATAAAACAAACAAATGATAAATCATTTAGGTAAGAGAAATAAAAGAGAGAGAGAGGTGCTTTTCTCTTATGTTTGTTTGGTATGAAATATTTCTAATAATCTCCATAGTTTTATGAAAGAATCAAAATTAGGGTGTTTAAAAGGATTTGGAGTCCTTCTAATCTATTATTTCCTCATTTTTCTCCTACCAAATAATTTTAAGTGTCATAATCTTTTTACTAATCCCTTTATCTTTCTCCTTTCTTAATTATTGTTTTTTTTTCCTACCAAACACACTCTTAGTGCTTACAAGAAGAGTATATATATTCCAGAACTGGTTAGGTTAGCAGCTGCCAAGAGATTGCCATTGATCGCACGAGCTACATTAATTACATCTCTCAACCCAATGCACAACCAACCATTTAGAATTGGAGCAAATAAAAAAATAAAAAAAAATAAAAATAAAATAAAAAGCATCACGTAAGGCAAAAACACTTAACAATATAAGGTAAAAGCCTCCCTGCAAATGCTTCCAAAAAAAAAAAAAAAAAAAGTCTATTAAAACTTTTAATTTCTTGTGTTCTCTTGTATGTGTATGTGTGTGTGTATTCTTTTTATTTTCATATGACTTTGTTTCGATTAATCTAATGTTTGAAAGTACGCATTATTTGTGAAGAATACATATGATAGAAAAAGCCTATATGAAACATGGGGGAAAAAAACATTTTAATATTTAATAAGTGTTACAATTATACGTCTTACAATAGTCATATATTTCCATCAAGTAAAGAGAGGAAAATAATTTTTTATTTAGAACAAAATATGGTGGCACGGCCCATATATGCGTATTGTGGACCACGGATGTCCAAATTCAATATTTTTAAACAGAAATTGAATAATAAACAACATTTTTTTTAAAAGGTAATAAACAAAATTTTCACAAAATAAATTAAAGAAATCCAAAGTAAATAGTGAGTAAATAACAAATTTACTAGGAAAATTATGTCTATTTACATATTTTCTCTAATATGTGATTTATTTAGATTATTTTCTGTAAAAATATTATTCATTTCATTCTCACTATTTCAAAATGATGTTATTTATGTTTGCCCTTAAAAAGAGGAAAGTTTTTTTTAATTAAAATTCCCAAAAGACACGTAAGTTAAAAGTTTTGTTTTACAAATGGATTTAAATTATAATTCAACATCTTTTGAAGTGAAGAGATGGGACAACTATTATTAAAATAAGATTAAGCATCCCAAATTTGACTGGCATCTAAAATCTTAACAAATCTCACACCAAACCCCTTAATCAATTTAGTAAAACTAAAAAAAATATTATAAAAGTTCAAAGAAAAAATCAAGATGTTACTATCCCAATGGAAATTTCCACTCAAAATAAAAAAAAAACATAACTAGCCGAAGCTGAAAAAATATTTAAAGATCAGTATACCTTTGAAACAGATAGATACTGACTTTCAAACTATATTTCAAAACACATGCATCAATGTATATGATATCCAGTAATGTTGTAGGGTAACGGTGATAGTACGCAATTTGGATTAAAATTGTTGTCAAGAAAGAGATTTGGATGACTTTTCAGTAATGGTATATACAATTGTTTTGATTACTTTCTTTACTCATTAAACAATTGTTTTTCATTTCTTCTTTCCTCGTGATAGCTTTAAGTCAATATATTTTAATTCCAGCCAAGATAGTTACTACAAAATCGTCAAATGTGGAACGTTTACCCTCTTTCATAATGACTAGATTCATATTTCAATTTGCACGTTTTGGCTTTGTGGAAACTTTGATCCAAAATGTACAGTATACAATTTTTTTTTATTATTTTTAAATTAGGGATAGAGATTTCAAGCTCATCACCTTTTGATGGAGTCAGGTGTGAAATTACAACTAGATTATATCTGCTAGCACCAATATACAATTGTTTTGATTGCTTTCTATTCATTAAGCAATTGTTTTCCATCTCTTTTTTGTAATGATAACTTTAAGTCTCTATATATCTAACAATATATATATTTAAGAAAGGCGAAAATGCTTTATCGTCCAATTGTTTCGTTTTGGACGGAAAAGATTTTTCTTTTTTTCTTTTTATAGATAAATTCTTTTTTTTTTTTTTCAATTTTAGCTCTTTTTATTTTTTAGTCTTTTTTCAAATTTTTTTTGTTTTAAATCTTTTTTTTTTTTTTTTTTTATTTTGCTCCTTCCATATTCTTCTTTAATTTTTTGTTCCTTCTTCCATATTTTCTTTTTCGATTTTGGTCTTTTCTTTTCCATGTTGGTCTTTCTATTAGTTTTCTCTTAACTTCTTTTTTCTTAATTCTTAAATGTGTCTCATGAATTACTTCTTTTAATTTTCCTTCGATCCAGATAAATTTTCTCTAATATATCCGATCATAAATATGAATATGCAAGTGTATTGCATGTGCTTACAAACAAAATATATACCAAGAACAAGAAAAATACCACAAAATCGTCAAATGTGAAGCGCTACTGATTTTCAAACTCTATTTCAAAACACATACGTACACTATGTATATGATATTCAGTAATTTTGTGGGGTAGGTAACGGTGATAGTACGCAATCTGGGTTAAATTGTTGTCAGGAAAGAGATTTGGATGACTTTTCAGTAATGGTATATACACTTGTTTTGATTGCTTTCTTTATTCATTTAAACAATTGTTTTTCATTTCTTCTTTCCTCGTGATAGCTTTTAAGTCACTATATTTTAACAAAAAAGATTTTTTAACCAAAAAAAAAAAAAGAAGAGAAAAAATCGAAAAACGCGTACGTAAATAGTTTTTTTTTTTTTTTTTTTTCCCCCAAAGGGATTTTAATCAAACTCTTTTAGTGAACATACATAGTTGTTTTAGATACCTATAAAACTATTGTAAAAACAAGATTAATAAATAGTAAAGCAGAGATATTAATAAAGAGGGAGAAATTTTCTTTATATAGGTCATTCTTTCTTTTATTGTGATCTTTTTAAAATATAGATTTTAAATGTAAATCTGAACAATAAATTTAAAGTTTCATGAGAAAAAGCATTGCTGTAGATTTTTTAAATAATGATCTAAACAGCCTCTACTAATCTCTATCGAACACCTTCCTTCTTCTCTTTTTCAGACTATTCTTGGCATGATTTGAAACCAATCTAAACCTATAGCTGCCAGTCAATTGGCAAGTTGCAAGTAATTGACTCTTCTTAATTTGTTCTTCATACATCAACTTGCTTTGCTTTTATCATCTTCATCATAGAGCTTATCTAAAGTATGGCATCCATGTACAAAGGAATGATCTGGTGGGGTTCTATTGGTTATTGTCCTTGTTTTGGACAAAAATTATTGTCAGATAGTGGACACAGATTTCGATGACTTTTCAACTAACATGTGGATGTACACAATTATACTCTCATGTCCCATACTAATTGGACAGTTAGTCCCAGAAATGATATTTTTTAATATTTTATTTTATATCATATAATTATTAGTTGATTTATTATATGTAATTTTTTATCAAACATTTTATAATATTGATTATTTAAAATTGTCAATACCAAAAGATAAGTGCACTATTAAAAAATATTATATTAAAATCAATTAATTATTATAATAAAAAAAGTTTAAAACTGTTGTTCAGTATATATGTTGTATGAGAGAATTATCGTGTATATAATATATGTATATATATTTGTTTTAGATGACTTCCTAACAATTTTTTTTTACCCCTGTTTCGGTGTTTTCTTCCGTCATCATAGCTTTAAGTCAGTATTCAAGCCAAGGAAACTACCGTGAAATAGTCAAATGTGTAGACCAAATTCAATGCACGTTTTGGCCTTTCGTCGTCCCCGAATGAAAAAGGTTATCTGCAAGAATGCCACGGCACCTTATATTTATGATTAATATAGTATTAAAGTCAATAATTTTATTATTTTATAATATTAAAATTATCAATTTTAATTTTAGAGCAGGGTAAAATTATAATAAGATATTCAATACATGAATTTTCATTTAATTTTATAATAAAAATTAATAATAAAATTATCTTAAAATTTTGAATTTTACAATAATAGGATCTCTTATTTTACAATATTAATAAGAAACAACTTTTTAATTGTTTTACGTCATGTGCTTGAGGCCCGGCCAAGGGTAGCTCATTTAGTACAACACAAGTTTAATACCCGTTGCACGGCAAAATAAGAAAAAACAAAAATGAAAGAAAAAACAAAAAATGAAATAAAAAATTGAGTATTATATAATAGAAGCAGTTAATTAAGATATAGATTATACGGGGAAGGAAGAGAAAAAACAAAATGAAAAAATTGAGTATTATATTATAAAAGCAATTAATTAAAATATAGGTTATAATTACAAGTAAGTATATTTTTTTAGTATTTACTATTATAATATTAAAGTACATACATTCATATTTATAAGCGTAATTTTCTTGAAATAAAAAAGTTCAAATAATATATAAAATTAAAAAATTTGAAAATTCAAAGGGATAACAAAATTGCGGGGTAAATTTAATAAATAAAAACCAATTAAATTAACAAATAAACATAAACATGAATTAAATTTTAAAAATTTATTTCTAAAGATTTTAGATATAAATATAAAATAAACTTATCGAACAATTTGTTAAAAAAAAAAAAAAGAAGAAGAAAAAATAATAGAAGTCAAAGAATAAAAAATTAATAATATCAAATATTAAAATAAAATATTAAGTATGAGAATTGTTGTTAATAGAATAAAATATAACAATATATTTTATTAAAAATTAGAAAGAATAAATAAAATTAAAAACTTTTAAACTTAAATAGTCAAAAAAATTTAATAACTTAAGTAAATTTATTAAATTTAAACAAAAGTAATTAAATCAATAAATAAACCTGGGTAATGGAATAAATAATTTTAAAAAATTAATTTTAAAGAATAATATTAATATATGATATAAATAATAATTTAGCTATAATAATTATAAATATACATTTTTGATAATTACGTTTCATTACAATAGAAAAATTATTTATTGATTTTTAATTTTATTGTAATTTTATAGACCTTTTTATATTTTGGAATTTTTGTAAATTATTATTTAATTTCATATTTTTAGTTTGTTTGTTTATTTTAAATATTATAATTTAATTGTATTAATTTATTTTTTAAATGTATTATTCTTTTTTTTTTTGTTAAATTTTTATTAATTCAATAATTTAAAATTTTTAAAAATTATTTAACGTATATAATTTTATTTTTTATAATTGGAAATAATTTAATAAAATATAATTTTTTATCTTATGATTTTTCTTTTTCTATATTTAATTTTTTTAATTTATTTTAATGTAGAGATATATATATATATATATATATTACTCTCTCTCTCTATCTCTCTCTCTCTAATGGCCGGATAATGCCAAAAGGGAAAAATCGGTAAGTCACTGTGCAGCCGGGAAAATAAAGGAGAATTGAAGGACAAAAACGTAATTTTTACTGTAGCAGTACTGTAGCAGAAGCATAAAAATGGGGGGGGGGGGGGGAACCAAAAAGTCACTGTTTGTCACTGTTTATTGAACAATAATCAGTCAATCCTTTTAATATATGTATAATGTGTCGTGGATGGTAGAAATAATCAACGTAAAACGATTTCTCCTAAAAATATTTTGAGGTTGCAAACCGGCAATATTTCGATTAGAACTGGTGTTCTAACCAGACCTTAAGAGGCTCATCATTACGACCGGCAAGAAAAACAAAAAAACACCCCCTAAATGTATAGGACGTAGTAAATTTAACATGGAAAAGTATAAGTTGAGCCACCGAAGTAGAAACAAGAATAGATCACATGTGGCCTAATTAAGAAGCACACTAATTATATCAAGCAATTAAAAAAAAAAAGGATCCGTTTAGATTGCATATTCATTTTTTTAAATGGAAAGTTTTCTTATTTGAAATTAAAAAGTATTTCATTTTGAAAATGAGAACGATGTTTAGTTTTGTGAAAAATTTAAATTTTAGAATGAAAAAAATTCTGAAAAAGATGTTTGGATAACCAATCTCATTTACAAAATGAAATGAAAAAGTGTTTGGTTAACAAAATAGAAAATAATTCCAATTTTGGAAAATATGACATTTTTGGAATAAAATAAAAATTTCAAGGTACCGTTGGGTGGGTGTGGGAAAGAATTGTTTGGGTCCGACAAGGTGGCTTGGAGCACACGTGCATCATGAGCCGATCCCTCCCAGCCACCAGAAAATAGTAAAAGGCCAAGTAAAGTAGTCAAATTAGTTACCAAAACCTGTAGACTTGTCAATATGTTGAAATCATCTCTTACTACGTTCCTTATTGTGCAAATAACCAAAATTATCAAAATTCTTATACTAATCCCTTCACCCATTTCATTTCTTTCACTCTTCTACACTCTGATTTCTGCAAGATCTCCTCTGATCGAGTCAACATGTCCAACAACCAAAGACATCAAGTCTTCCAACTTTCTTTCAAAACTAGTATGTGAGAGACTTGCTTGATGCACTTTAGTATGACAAAAACTTCTTTTTTTTTTTTTTTCCAAAAAAATTTCATATGAAGCTATTTAATTTGATTAACTATTTATCGATAAAAGATTTTTTTTTTCAAATATTGTTTCTAATTCTAAAAAATACATAAGTAAATATGCTAATGCAATTTACGATTAGACTCGAACTCGAACAATTATTCCATTTACATCTTCGTGCATATTTTATGAAATTATTTATCATCAAATTGTGTTAGAATGCTTGCTTTGGAAGACATGTAAAGAGTAATTGGAAGATATTAATTAGTCAATGAATTTCTTAGGGATTGTCTTTTATCCTTATTTCTTCGTGAAAGACCGCTGGATTTAAATTAAACCAAGTAAAAATAAGAGATGTAGCATGACAATTATTTATAGAACAATTGCTTTATAAAACAATAACACTGGTATGTAGTTAATGACGGATCTAACATTTAATCTATACAGGCCCAAATAAAAGATTCCTCAAAACAATATCGTAAACTTAAAAATGAAATATGAAAAAATTTTAACATTTCATTATAAAAAAGTTCACGAATTTCTATAACATTTTATTATAGTTCTACATCAGGTTACGTATATTTAGTAAACTAAATATCTGATATTGAATATTTTGTTGAATAACTAAAATGTTGATAAGAAAAATGGTGAAAAAAAAATGTATTGGAGAAGTGAAATGAGATGAAAGAAAGTGGTATACTAAGTATAAAAATGGAAGGAAAATAATAAATAAATAAAAAAGAAGAACGAAGGGTGAGTAGAGGAAAACAATAATGGGGCAGTGCAACTTTCTTTTTTTCGAAAAAAAAGAAAAAGAAAAAAAAAAGGTAAAAGGTAAAGGAAAGACTGAGAGAGAGTGCACTGGGAAGCCAACAAGAACATGAGAGAAAACAACAAATTGATATATAATTAGTTGTGAGAGAATGAATAAGTCATGTGAATTAAATTTGAACAATTAGATTTAAATAAAATGAAAAGAAAATAAATTGGGACCCTTAGATTTGTGCAATTGAAGGTTAAAGAACAAAATCAATAATCGTCCCACTTCTATACAAGTTTTTTTTTTTTTAATGCACTTATATAGTTCCCGATTAATATAGATGACATAAAATAATACCAAAAATAAAATTACAACATTTTTGAAGAACTATAAAAAACGTACACATATATATGTATATGTAAACCAAATAAATCCTAAAATCAGTTACATGATTTGAAAGTAATGTATGACAACTTCAATTTTCAATACAATTGAAAATTTATTTCACCACGTATACAACCAATGAGTTTAAATATAAAAGAGTAAAGTTTTAAGTGAAAGCTCATATAGGATAATTAATTTAAATGTTGGTAAAGAGGAAAAAAAATAGTGTGGATGCCAACCCCACTCATGACAATTTGGCTCCACCCCTGCTTAAAATCCTTGTTATTCAGCCAAGCGTTATTCCATCAGGAAGTGTGTGTGTGTATATACACACACATTGTTATTTTTGAACTAAAAGAGAGGATTAATTCGAATTCCTCATCTAATAGTCGAGTTAAGTATAAAATTATCATTAGATTATACTTACAACTATTCTATTCAGTTATTTTTCATTTATCAGCAATATCCTTCTTCAATTATGTGACACATTTGCTTCTTAGTAAACCATGCAAATTTTCTAATAATTAAGCAACAAAAATGTTAGAATACAGTTTACAATGATTTTTTTGAAACTTTAGTGAAAGTTTCAAATTATACTAATAAGAGGCTTTTTAAGAATTCATATTTTGTGACTCTGATTGAAAGCTCTTCTAGAGAATATGCAGAAACTCTTCTGATAGATTACCAAATATTTTAAAATTTAACTTTTGGATCTAAGAAGCCAAAAACAGCTTACAAGAATCTCTGTCAAACTAGCACTTAATAAGCTTTCTCCAAATCAATGTCTAAAATTAAGCTTTTAATTTTATTTTTTTAATTAATTGTTGGCAAAAATCCTTTTTCACTACTATATTTGTCTTAACATGTTTATCTTTAGGGTAAACAAATCGAGGATCTTTCACGAAAACAAGTATGGTTATTAATGACATTGATTTAGTTGTTAACCTATTGATTTTGTGATTGATTAATGCCGGTCTAATCACAACAGCTTCTCTCTATTTGTCTCGGTCTTTTATTTTGCAGGCTCCATTCCATCTTCCCCTATAGATTTAAGGATCGTTTATTGTAACAGTTATTGTGATTCCTTTGCTATTATTTTCTAGTGTTCCTCTGAATATTGTAACACGATTGTGCTTTATTAAAAATTAATAGGGTCATTAAAAATAAAGAGGTCCACTAAAAAATTACAACTGCCATTAAAAATTTTGATTTTTTGAAAATTATTATTCAGAATTTGACCCTACTAATTTATTTATCGAGACTCAAGGCCAATAAAATTATAAATAAATTAAACACGTAAGATATATATTATATATTATAGTACTTCACAATTAATATGAAAGTTACATTTACTTTTAACCATCGTAGATAATTGCTATGATTATCAGAAAGTTTTACAATAAAAATCATACACCTCTCGATCTTAATTTATTTATTTTTCTCTAACCTCTCTAATAATAAACCTAAGAATGACATCCCATAATAATAGGAATAAAATATAGTTTGATATTGTTTTTGTTTTTTTGAAAATGATTTTGTTTTTTACATTAAAATAGAAATGAGAATACTTTAGGAGTGATGTTTGTTTCTTAAATTGGGATTGTTTATGTCTTTAGAAAGATTGCTTTGGGCATACGGATAAAGTGAATGTGTTTGGTATATGTTTAAGAAAACATGTATTAAGTTATATAGCCATAAAATAAAAATGGAAATGAGAAAATTATTTTTGTTGTTTACAAAAACCATTCTCACAATTTTTATTGTTTATGTTTTCATTGTCAAGCAATTACTAAACAAAATCTATTTAAAAAAACGTTTTTATTTTCACACCTCAAAAAATGTACGAAAATATAATCAAAAACACTTAAAAACAAAACCAAACACCACACAGATAATCGATTTGCAAATGTCAAGTAAGCACTTTCCACGTAACAAGTACTTTGTCTTCTAGACTAGAAGCAGGAGGCAAAATCCTTAAGTACGTAAGGGAACCGAGCACTGTCGTTTTCAAGTTGTCGTACTTTGTTCTCATTTCTATATATATAGCATGTTAAATTCTCTTTTATAAATGGGAGAAAGAAGAGAGGAAAAAACAAAAAATGAAACACACACACACATATATCACATTTCAGTATAACAAAAGCAACTTCTTAATGCCGATAAATGTTATCATTCAAGCAGCCAATGCTTTGCTCGGACTTCCATTTTGGTGGAGGTAAGTGTTAACAATTTTTCGAAAACAAAGTGTCCCTTTTTTTTTTCTCTCTCTTTTTTATTTTATGTACTATTTTTTTTTTATAAATTTTTTCGTATATTAATTAGATAGATTCCTTCTTTTTTTTTAAGTGGATGAAAACATAAACTATATATTGATAGTCGGTCATTGTTGTTTGAATTATTCTCATCTAAACTCCTAAATTTTAGAATCACTCTCACTTTACCTATTAAACTTTAAAAACTATCACTCTATCCCCTAAATTTTAAATTCAACCACACTTTACTTTTATCAGAGTTTCAGCTAAAAACATACGGAAAAAAAATTTGGAAGTCTAATTGTTCTATTTTTCTTAATTTTCTTCATTTGCTTTTAGTAGAAATTCTAATAAAATTATCTTAGTAAGACTAATTGTTCTCTTTTTTTTTTCATCTTTTTTTAACTGAAAATGGAGTCAAAGTTCAGGAGATAAAGTGAGAATCATTAAAGTTCACGAAGCAAAGTAAAAATTACCCTCTTGGTATTGATTACTTGTAAAGGAAATAAATACTAAATTACTTAAATGCCCTAAACAAGTTTTATGTGCTAATGTTTCTTTAACTGTGCAAAATGGTATTTTAGTAATTATATTAATAAGATTGTCATTACGAAGGTTAGTAATATTATAAATATAGTGTATTTGTTTCCCTTTACACCATTCAGTAGATAAGTAAATACTAGAAAGAAAATTAATGATCCTCATTCTTATTGTTTCTCATTATCTTTTCAATCACATTCTTTTACGGTTTAATACATGCATAAATTAAAAGTGGTTACATTTTTGTCCAATAAACTTTTCATGAATGATAAATCAGTCTATGAGAAAATAGTTTGACAAATTATCTATTAAACTTATAATGTGTTTGTAATTATTGAAATTAACTCAAACTTTAAAAATTTATAATTTTCCTTATTTGAAGTTGAAATAAAATGATTATTGCCTCAAATATTCATAATGACTAGAATAACAAAATAACATCCATCTTATTGTTTTTTTCTAGACGTATTTAAATTTTTACGTTGTTGAATAAAAAAACATTTCTAAATATTCAATCGTTTTCAATTTATTTTTTTAAAAAAATCTCCTGTTAAAGTCGTTGAAGTGCCAAATGCGAAGTGGCAGGACTTGGAATTTTATTCATGTGAAGTGGACCCCACAATTAATATACTGGTGCAGTTAGCTTCATTCGCGTAGATGTGGGGCCCACCCAAGCACGACTGCGTCAACAGATGAATTATTTAGTGCTGCAGTTGGTAGGCACCAGGAGAAAATGAGACATGTGTTACTTTTGAAATTGAAAGCGTGATTTTGGTAGTTGATCTTGTAATTTCCACGAGGAAATAATAGATTTCCAGACTCATTAGTCTTTTTGCCAATTGCTTTCGAAGAAAAGTCATCTTTGTAGATTTTTAAAACTAACAGAATAAGTACGCTACTTTTTTTGTCTTTTTTTTTTTTAAGGTAAATATCATATTTGATCCCTAGTTTTTTTTTTTTATTAAATTATAATTTGATGGTTCATAAACTCTTTAAAATAATTCAAAACGGTTTTTTTTTGTTAACAATTAATGGCACGTGAATCACACGTAATTTGTTATTTAAAAGTAATATTCATAATTTGTGTTTACATAATCTAACTTACATGTGTCATATACATAATTTATTCTATCTAATTTTAACATTTGTTAGTAAAAAAAGATCAATTACACCCTTTTAAATAGTTTTAAATTCCTTAGTCATCAAAAAAAATTTTAGGATCAAATCGTAATTTTATTTTTTGAAAAATTTAATGACCAAACAAGCTATTTATCATTTCTATTGGGACTCGTACTCTTATGGATGCTTCAAGTTGTTTTCGCTTTTTATTTTCATGCCTTTAAGTCTTAGTCTTTTACACTTCAATAACCGACAACGATACATCATCTAAAGATACAAAATCACTAGAACCTAAAAAGGGGAACTAGTCCTAATAGACGAATTTTCTAAAACTGTCTAAATACCCTAACAAATGAGAATTGTAAACCGTTAAGTAAGATAAGTAAATATATATATATATATATATAAATCACTCCCACAGTTTATGGAAGAAAAAAAATAAGGAAATAAAAAAAATGATTTCTCTAATTAAATCAAAATTAGTTTAAAACATCTTATGAGAAAAAAATTCAGTAAAATTTTCTAAATATTAAAACCATAAATTTGAAATCTTTTTTTTATTTATTAAAATTCATATTTCATTTTAAAATCATTCATGTTTTTTAATGTAAAAATAGCTTTCAATAATTATTAAAGATTCTGATTACATGTATAACTTAACGGTAATTCCATACATAAGTCCACCACAAGATATAGAGTTCAATTCTAAGTTAAAAAAAAATATATTAAAGAGTATTTCTATCATTTTGTCTAATTTTTTAATTCATAAAGGACGTGAGGGTTAAAATTAAAATAAGTGTTTTAAACTCAAAGGATAACTTTGTATTTTATAGGCCTTTTTTTTTTAATAAAGAGTCAATAATATTAAAGAATACAATTTGAACAAAAAGTTTAATTAGTTTTTAGTTTTAAACATTGTTTTTAGTTGAAATATATTAAAAATCACTTATTATTTAAGTAATGAATTCACAATTTAACAGTTTGAACTACGGTTTAATAATCCGGTCCAAACCAAAAATATCAAGTCAAGAATTTGCGGTTTAAATTGAAGCCAAAGTTTTTTTTTTCTTTTTTCTTTTTTTCTTTTTTTTTTCTTTTAGACGCATTTTATCTTAATTTTGGAAAAATAAAAAATTAACACTTAATAAAAATCTTATCATTGACTGACACTGTTATAAAATGAAAAAGCAAAGATATTCAAATGCTCCAAGTCCCGAAGAACTCACCCAACCAAGATGGTAGTTAAGTCAACAAGAGCAGGATCCAATCGTGATGGAATTTTATGAAAGGACAAGAGAAAAATCTTTATGGAATACCTCAAAAAAATTTTTGGTGAATGGAATGCCTCAAAATGTTGTCTCATCAATTCTCATATTCGATTGTCAATTTGTCATTGAAAATGAAAATTAAAAAAAAAAAATTCCGAGGACTTCTTCAATAATTATGCCAAGTTTACTATATTGTCCTCCATCATTATATACACGAGTAAACTAAAACATGAAGATATAAATTTTTAATTGAAAAAAAAAAAAACATTTCAATATCATAATAAGTTTTGCAAGATTTTTTTTTTTTTTTTTGGTAAAAGAGACGTTTTAAACAACAATAAATAAATATAAAAGAAAGGGTAACTAGTTAATATCATATATATTAGCTTATATCGTTTCTATATACAAAATTTTCATAAACTATTACTTGAGAAAGTTTTTAAAGTTCAAAATAAAATTGAGAATAAGAAAACAAGAAAAACAATGAAGTATTTCTTATAAATAATATAAAAAATAAAAAATAAAAAATAAAAAATAAAAAGAAGCAAGGAAGTAGGTAGTGTTAAGGCATTGTTGTTAAGTAGAGAGGAGAATAAATATTTAGCAAAAGACTCATCAACGCATTTAAAATGTGTATTGTAGGATTAAAAATAGCTTTGACACGTGGCTGGTGAACTTTGCAGTTAGAGAATATTAAAACAAATGTAAGGTCATTTGAGGGCATTTTTTTTTTACTATAATAATATACAATCAGAAATGTTACATACACGTACTGCCTTAATATTACACGCAGATCAAATGTAAGATTATTTTTATATATGAAAATTTTTTTGATTATTTTATAGAGTTAGTATCTATTGATCCTTCAACTTTTAATTTGTAATAATTGATACCAAACTAATTTTATCAGCAAAAATCTCCTTATATTAATTTTTAATTGCACTGTTAATAATTTTATATGTTTATTTAGGGTTAAAAACAAACAGATGTGAACATATGTGGTGCACGTGATTGAATGCTGAAGATCAAAAATGGCATTTAACAAACAGATGTTAACATATGCACATAATGGAACGCTGAAGAGCAAAAATGGCATTCAATAAGGCAATTTTGAATTAGGGATATAATTTGAATGCTACTTTCAAGAAAAAAAATCCAGCTCAATCCTATGAAATTGTTTTCTGGCACTCTTGAGGAGTTTAAATAGGCTTCTCAACTTTGGTTTCTTTCTACTGTTATTTATTTTTCCTGGCAAAACAACTTTGTATTTTTTCGTTGGGATGGAAAAGTAATGAGTGCACTAAAAGGATTTTGACCTAGTCGTAATGTCTTAATGCACCTACTGATTTTTATAACCCAATTCATTAAAAAAAACTAAAGAAATAAACAAAAATCAAGTCAACTCAACCAAAAAAAAAAACAAACAAACAAACAAATAAAATTTGTAACTATCCAAGATCTCACTCTTCAGCAAGAGGAGCGGCACTACAAGACGTCCTGGCACGACGCCCCTCCCCGCCCCTACCCTTGCTATGGCAAGGCAAGCTCCACCACCGCATCCCATGAGCCCAGGAAGAAAACCTGAACACAACGAAAAAAGCTCTCACGTTTATAGAGGAAAAAAGAAAACTACTAAGATTTGAAGATAACAATATGTGACACAATTTTGTTTAAAATTTAACGGATTTAAAAAATTGGACTACCATTGCTGTTAAAAATTAATTTAGGGAGATTTTTGTCCATAAAATTAATTGAAGTTTTAGACGTAGTTGAATATGTAATATGTTTTATACATTTTTTTGCCTTATACTAGTGCTATTAATATGGATCGGGCTAAGCGGGCTAGCCCGTTGCCAGCATTTTTGACCTGAGGATGAGCCCGGCCCAGCCCGGCCCGACAAATGTTGAGCCCGAGCTTGGCCTAGTGTAAGTATAACGGAAGGGCCTTACCTTTGAGCCTGGCAGCTGGCGGCCCGACCATATCTATCTTTTTTTTTTTCCTTTATTATTATTGTTATTTTCAAAAACCCATTTACCCGGTCCAATTTTAAGCCCGCCCGGTTTTCGAGCTGGACAGGGCTTATAATTTCAAAATTCGGGCAGGCCCAACCCATCTTGCCAATTAATCGGGCCGGGCCCGACCCTGCCCGATTTTCCCTTTCCGTCCGTAAAGGCTAGGCTAGGTTGCCCGAATTTACATGACTACTTAGTACAACATACAAATCAAACTTATGATGACCATTTTAATATGTAATTGAATAAATTGACAATACACTTTTTTTTCAATGGAAACGTTAAAATTTTACACTATGGACTCGGTCCTGTTTAACTCTCCATATTCAATTTTTTAATAAGAAATCTTAGGTTTCGTTTGGTATTTTAACTCAACTTGAACTAATTAAACTGTACTTTTGCATCTTAGTTTTTGTATTTTTCTAAAAAGTTAAGAAAAAAGTATAATTAGTTTTTGAAAAGTCAACTAACTCCGACTTAAAAATTTCATCTCCAACCAATAAACCAAACGCAAGCTTAGAATAAGAACCGTATTTTGATTTTTACCAGCAAATATATACAATTGTTGTTTTAAATGTTTGATCAGCTTTTTAACATTGTGAATTATAACTGAAAGACAATTCTACATGTCATGTCCTAAATATTTTACATGCACACTTTTAGAAATCATTACAAAATATATCTAAGAATTGTTGATAGTTAGCCGAAATCCCGATTATTTTTACACTTTAATGGGGACATATTAGACTTTTAAGATAATTATGTTCGGAAGAGGATAATGGTCACAGTTTCGAATATTTGAAAATCAAGCTGATATCAGCAATTATCCATTTTAGCATATTAAATTTAGGCAAGAACTCTCCCCTAGGGCACCACCGGACCGTCGGACGGGAGAGTTCTCCCTATCTCTCTCTAGCTCTCTCTCTCTCTCTAATGAGTTGTACCATGCTATTTCTCAAGTTGTGCCGGTTTTCTGCAAGGGTTGTACTGTAAGACAGCTGTTCCGCCGGACGGGAGAGTATTCCTAAATTTAGAATGCAGACAAGTTATCTTTACAATTAAATTCAGATTGTATTATTGGTATTTTAAATATCTAAAAGAATTATATCTTGGGAGTCTATTAATAAATGATGAACAGCCTCTAAAAACCGTAAGTCACATTCTACATGCTACGGTTCTGTGTAGTTGTCAAAGAATAGTGAAAATCTCTAACACCAGATACAGCATGTAGCAACTTTTCAAAAGGCAAACCTCTATCTCTATGTTCTATACTTTTCAACATTTATTTTTAATAGCTAAAACAAGTGAAAAAACAATACCCAGTCAATAATTTTTTTTAGTATCGTGTTATAATAAAAGTTTTGCTTCTTAAGGTCGCTTGGAAATCTTAGAACGTCTCCAAAACTCCGCCTCCAATACCTCTCCCCAGCTGGTCTTAATAACAGCTTGCGTTTCGTTCACTAATTGGATCTAAATTTTTTTTGTTGGAGTTATTTGACTTTTCAAAAACTAATAAAATTTTTTGTTAACTTTCCAAAAAAAATACTATTGAAAAATTTTAATTTAAATCGGTGAAGTAAACGGATAATTAGCAAGCATTTAGTGTACCAGTTACATTCAAATGAAATTATTATTATTATTATTATTTTCTGGTTTAACCATTCACGTTTTATTATTACAACCTTATAACTCAAACTTTAAAAGTTTTTAAATCTGCATATGCAAAAGGGATGATTTTTTTTAATAAATTACATAGAAATCTAGACAAATAAAATAAGCTTCATATTGATTTTTTTTCCAAATAAATTTTAAATTTTTAAATTTTTTAACTTCAGTTATTTAAATCCTTATATCAAACATATAATAATTCAACTTAAATTAAATCTAAAAAACACAACCCTTACGTCCTTTTTTTAATTATTTTTTCAAAAGTAATCCTTACGTTCTTTGCTTTGACCCATTTTTGATTATTTTATAGTCAGTTTACTGCCTCCGTCGTTCTCAGTCAAGGCATGCACACAGAGATGCAGCAGGTTCGTACCTACTTTCAATTTCTTAAATCAACTTTTTGAAATCCAAGACACATCACATGGATGCCGTTGGAGGCTGGTTGCCATGGGCTCGGAAAATATTGGCCTGTCTTGACCAAAACATGTGCTTTCTTTCCTTTTTCGGATAAATAAGAAAGGCTCTCGTAGTGACCTCTCATCATCTCATTTTATATCTCACAAACGGGATTCACTTCTCTAAAAATAATAAAGAAGAGATAGATCTCTAATACAACTTTTTATAGTTATTAACTCAGGTTCTGCTCCGAATATCACAAATCCAATTCATCCATAGGCTGAAACGGAAGTCTTACGAGAGTTCTATGAGATTTTTAAGGAAGGCGCCACCCTCTTTTGTCACCCCATCCACACCCCAATAAGTGTGACATATGCAATTTCTTTCTTCTTACACCAGTCATTTGTTATAATATTGAAATCAAGCAAACTTAAGCAAGTGCTAATTATGACGATTACCAAAAAAAAAAAAAAAAAAAAGAAGAAGAAGAAGAAAAAGACAAGTCTAAATTTGTGATTACGCCAAAGGAAAAAAAAAATGTAAACTGTGGATTCGGATGTTCAAATTAAATGGTACAGAACGGTGCCCGTTTATTGTTTCAAAAAAAAAAAAAAACATACACCAAATGATTAAGTTTTTACGAAGATTTATATAGGGACAGTCAACTTCAATAGATTTATAAAAAAAATTAAGTTCAGCAGAGACAAAATGAGAAAAGTTTAAGATTTTTTTTTTTTTTTTTTTTTAAGTTTGAATAAAAAAAAAGTCATTGTAAATAGAAAGTTTTCATTTGACATGAGTGGCTCCGCACTAAAAACACTCGATTTACATGTTTGCCCTTTATTGAGTAAAAATGAATAAATAATTAATTAAAAGTTTTCCCTTTCTCTTTATATATCTAAAAAAAAAAAACCACAAACAATTGATGAACAAAAGGACCACATAGACAAGAACACTCTAGGATACATGCTTGTCCTCTTTCTCAGCAATACATGTATATAGTAATTAGAAACCAAGTTATTGGGTGTGTATATGTGTGCCCATTTACGTGAAGATTCTTAACCAATTATGATTCCCGAGAGATCATCAACTTCTGTTAATGGAATTAGGTAGCACGTGTTGATTGCTTAAATTATTGTACAAATAATGGATATAATTTTTTCTGATTTTTCCGTAATTTAACAATTGTGTTAATGAATTAATTTCAGCCATTAAACAAATGTTTTTTTTTAATGGCTTCTTCCTCATTATGATGGCTTTAGTCACTACACCTACCACCCCAAAAAAAAAAAAAAGGGGATGTTTTCCCGAACAAAAAATATACTTTTACCTACTAAGAAAATATAGATAAAAAATGTTGAAAACGTGTAATACTAGGCGCCAACTTCCCGTTTCAATTGCACATTTTTTGGCTGTTATTATCTTCCCCACCCACCCACCCACCCACACACACACACAACTTCTTTCAGTAATTTTTGTTATCAATAATGTCGGGTTCCATTATTTTCAGTAAAAAAAATTATATATACATAAAAACCATTATTGGAGGTTTAATTATTATTAATATTATAATTTTTTTTTTGTTAGGATTTGTTTCAATTACTAGAAAAAATGAGATAGGAATTTAAAAGTGCTCATTGATTTTTTTTTTCCAGTCAAAAATTACTTATAGATCACTTAATAGAATGCACTTATAAATCACAATATTATATTTTTACAGGTATTGAATGTAATATAATCACCAATAGGATTTAATGACGTAACAATTTAATGACATATTAAATCATTAATGTGTATATATATATATATTGTAATACGTGCTATTTTGTGTTAAATTTTAATATTTAAATTATTAAAAGAAACAGCCATCGAAATACTATTTTGTAGTTTATGATATCTAACCCTTACTAATAATAATAATAATAATATTAATAGAAACTATTATTATTCTAATGAGGTGAACGTAGAGAAGATAAGTTGTATAATTCAGCCACACAAAATCTGCAAAGCCGACAACAGCAGCCAGGATTGACATGTGGACCAGAAAGCGTACTTATTTTAGTCAAGCCAATCGAATATTTCTTTTCTCCTTAAAATTTTTATGTTGTTTTTCTTTTTTTCCCCAAGTCCATTCCAGTTGCCAGAGACAGAAAAAAATAAAAATAAAAAAATAAAAAAAGTAATTTATAGCTGAAATTTCAGAATCGTCGAAATATAGTCCAGTCTAGTCTCCTATAAATAGAAACTCTTCGAACCATTTGTTTTCAAGTATTCTTATGTGTTCCACCTGAGAAAAAAAAAAAAAAAAAAAAAGGAGGAAAACTTATTTGCAATTTGTTCCCCTTTTTTTTTCCTGGTTTTTTCACTTAACACCACAAACACAAAAATATGGACCTCTCAATCTCTCACTCTTCCCTTAGATTACCAGCCACAATCCGTCGACCTTTCAAGGCTTCCTCTAAGGACAGCAGGTTGTTTGTGTCACCAATTAAACCTAGAATAACCCAAGATATCAAATCCTCCTCCAATTTTCCTATTGCAAAATGCTCCTCCTCCTCCTCCTCCACCACCAACAAGTTGACCCTGCCAGCAGGGCTCTATGGCGAGAGCAGGTTCTCGAAACCCTTGCTGTTCGGCCAACATGACCGTAATTCCGTTCGGGTATACATTTCCGTTAACAAAATTTTCTCAGTTTTATACTTACACAATTGCTCTGGTTCTTCTCATTGTGCAGAAGTTGGATTTTTATGGTGTTATGTGGGGACTACCGTCTATACTGAAAATCTTTTATTATTTCGTTTTACATTAAAATCTTTGTGGTTTTTCTATTTTATCCTCACTTAAATCAGTTATTCTCATTTAAGCACCCATTAATTTTGATATTTATTTATTTATTAAAAAAAAGTAATTAAAGTTTATGACGGATTAGACTCCCGTGATTATTTATCATGGTGTCCAAATCATAATTTATGATACGTATTCTAAGTAAGATGTTAGAGGTTAAATTTTTCTTATACGTCATGTTTATTAATGGTTCCAGGCAAGCGCTCAAGCTCAAGCTGATGGTTCTGATTCGGTACCACTTGTCAACAGTCAAGTTGGACTGTCCGTTCCCGATTCAGTGTTTGCCAAAGTTACACGTTTCTTATATACTTGCTATAAATTTGCAAGACCCTATGCCATGCGTCAATCAATTATATCGACTGTGTAAGTTTTTTTTTTTTTTTTTTTTTAAGTTAAAATTCGTAGAAATAAGAAAAATAAAATAAATAAAATTTGATTTCAACGTAACTCATATATCTTGTTCTTTTTGTTTTTGTTTTTCTCCTTTTTTGGCAGTTGTCTATATGCAAGAGTGTTGGTTGAGAATCCACAACTGTTTAAATGGTCTCTGTTGTTGAAGGCATTCCCTGGTCTAATTGCTGTATTCCTTGCATATACTTACTATAATGGCACCAATCAGATCTTCGATATCGATATTGACAAGTATGCTTTCCAAGGACACACATATATATATATATATATATCAACTTCTTTTCATGATAATTTTAGAAAACAATATGTTTAATTGCATCTAAATCAAGAAAAGATGAAATACAACCACAGTACTCCTGACATTATTCGTCTCTTGTATGATTTGTTTTTAGGGTGAACAAACCATATTTGCCTTTACCAGCGGGAGAACTTACACTAAAACAAGCGTGGTACTTGGTGATATTCGATGTAATTGCTGGCCTGTCGATTTTACGGTTGATGAATGCAGACAAAATCACAACCATTCTATACTGCCTTGGTCTTTTCTTTTGCACACTCTACTCTGCTCCTCCCTTTAGATTCAAGGGATCTTCTCTTGCAACAATTATTGTGATTCCTTTGGTAATAATATGTTCTTCTCATACTGTGAATTCAATAATGAAATTGCGTTGATTGTTCTCATTTCTATAACATCTTAATTTCTCCTTTTGCCATATTTAAAGTGGGGAAAAACTAAGTGGTATTAGCTTTCCATATTATATATGTATATGTATATTAATATGTATGATATTTTGACGACAAAATCAATTTACGTATTTTATGCAGATCACTGGTGTCATTCAAAATATCGGTACACTTTACGCCTCCCAAGTGTCTCTCGGACTTCCATTTTGGTGGAGGTAAATAAAACAATCTTTTGAATTTTTTTATTTTATTTATTTTCTTCATTTTTGATGTATTAATAATTAATCAATAACTTAAAAAAAAATTTTCTCATGCCTGACCTTTAATTTACTGCGCAGCCCCCCAGTTGTTTTCATCACTGCCTTTAGTACATTGTTTTTTGTGATCATTAGCATCATCAAAGATATTCCTGACGTTGAAGGTGACTTAAAGTAAGTTGAAATTAATATTTATAGACCTAAAAATCTCAAAATTTCTCATTTCAGTAAATTTTTTTTTAATTATTTATTCTTTAACATTATTAAAAAAATTTATCTAACAATAATACAGGCATAACATTCGAACATTTGCGGCAATGTTCGGAGCGAAAAATATTGCACTGGCAGCCATGGGACTATTGTTGATAAATTATCTTGCTCCTATAGCAGCTGCCTTTTACTTGCCTCAGGTAAATAATTCTTAATGTTTAAAGCTTGCATATCATGAAAGTTAATTAATTAATTAATATTATTATTATTATTATTATTATTATTATTATTAAGACTTGATCCTAAACAAATTGTTTTCATTTCCTTTATTACAGGCTTTCAATCTTAAAGTGTTGCTGCCCTCTCACTTAATCATGTCCGTTTGGTCAATATTTGAGGTTTGTCAAACATTAATTTCAACAAATTAAAGATAATTAATTAAACAATTAAAAGCAAATTATAATTTTACAACTTCTTTTCCGTGTGTTCTCTCAGTGGAGGAAGATGGTCAAAGAAAATTACAGCCAGGTAAAGTATTGAATCATTGATTGGGTATATATGTAAATAACATATCTACGAAAGTTAAAATAAATGAATAAAATATTTACAAAATTATCGAAATAGATAATATGTTTACTAATGAAGTAAACAAACTTATTTACATGATAAACAAATTATTTATTCTTACTATAAAAATCATAAATATGTTATTTGCTTAAATGCTATTTACCTCATTCTTCCTTATTGATGCTGACTCCAAATTTGACTTTTATCTGTGTAGGAATCGAGCACAAAGTTCTTTCAATTCCTTTGGACGCTTCTTATGATAGAGTATTTCTTGTTTCCTTTCATATAGAAAATTAGTGGTTTTTCCTTAACACTGTAGAGAGAGTGAGGGAGGGACAAGAGTGGCGTGTAATTTTGTTAAGCTATTGTTCTTTTCTTTCTTTTTTGAATAATGCTCAAGGCAGCAAAAATAAAATGTGATGATATAATAGACCTCTGTACCAAGATTGTTATGACAAATAATATCAAACATATTTCATGTAAAAATATATATGTTATATATATGCATAAATATTATACACATGAATAGTTTTCTCCAATCCCGAATTCGGCTCACAATCCAAGATTGCTAGAATCATAGGGTTCGCAATTCGAGAGTGTGGAACCATGTATAATCTAGACCGTCCCTTTAAAGTGGTTGGTTGTCTTTTTTAATGTTCTGTCACAATCGGACAGTAAGTATATGATAGGGGGGGCTTTGTCGGGTTGCTAAGAAATTTGAAGGGCAAAATGTTCTGGTACGAAAGATACCAATTATAATTTTAATTTTTAAAAACTAATTTACATGATAAGTCATCACCTTTTAATTAATGAATACAATTTTTATATTTTAATTGATATAATATATAGTGTTTAGTCTATAAATATAAAAATAATAACTCAATATAATTTGATATGAGAGACATTATTCTATTTTGATGTTGTCTGAGTGAAGAAGAACATTTAATCTAATGGGCTTGGGCTTGTCACAAGGGCATGTTCCAAGTATCTACATCCCTATTGCTATTTGTAAGAAAGGGGCATGTCTCCTTTATCATATCATGTATAGTAAAAAATATATCATTAATGACGCCTAAAAATTTGTCGCTTAAAGTGACATTCAACGATTATCCGAAGCAAGTTGTTTTTAAAACATCTTGGTTGACGAGGATTGATAGTACAATGAGGGAATCTGAAACACTTCCATAGTTCCGGGGAACTAATGTTGTGAACAGAAATTTGGAGGCTTTTTGATACGAGATATAATGTTGGAGAAAGGGTACATGAAATTTTTCCTTAAAGTAATCATTAGAAAGCTTTTGGGAGCAACGTTTTGTTTTTTTTCATTGGTCGTAAAAAGATTTTTCAGTCCAGCTATCAATGGGTTTTGCTCCCCCATGTTGATGGGTAAAATCATTAACAACAACTTAAATAAATTAACGATAATCATAAGTCGTTGTTATAAATCCATGATTTTTGTGAGTTTCAATGCTGATCAACATTCTTGTTAATCATTAATTTTCAACAACAAAATGCTAATCGCAATTAAAGTTGCCGCTAAAAGTTTTACATTTTCAATTAAGGTCGATCATATGTCATTGTCATATATCCATGGATTTGATAATTTCAGTGACTACCAACTTGGTCTTAATTATTAACTTTCAACGACCATATCCAGCTTGTTGTTAAAAGTTTTTAATAAATGTTTTGTACAGTTTTAAGGCATTGCCACTAATATAATTGCATACATTTAACGACAATTAATACGGATAGACAAATTAATTGCATACATCCTTAAAGTAGTCTAACTTTAAGGATGTATGAGTACGCTATTTTGTGGTTGAAAACTACAAATAAAAATTAATACCAATGGACAAATTTGATTTTGTTCCAAAAGATACGAAAATTGTTAATTAGGACTTGGGTTATTTGGATAATTAATGAATAGAACTGGATATTATAAGGGAAAAAAGAAAAATTGAACTTGATATTAGGGGTTTCATGATTGCTTGGGATGCATGCCTCTGGTTACGGTAAAAAGGTTTTCATGAATCATGTTATATTATGAATGTGATAGTATGTTATGATATATATATATATATATATATATATTAAGATTGTGATTCTTGTATGTTTGAATAAGAGTCATAAAAGTATAAGAGTAAGCATCATATCATATGATAATATGAACATGTAATACGAAGGTTTGAAGGATATGGATTATATTATAATTCTTACATAAACCATGTTAGGAGATAGTATGAAATATGTAATATCATAATTATTTTAGAACAAATTTCATATTTTCCCCATGAATTATGAACCTTGTGCAAGAACTATCATTTGTAACATCCGTTCCCCTTGAATTTTCAAACGTTATCATTTTTCCCCATTCTATTAGTTTTTTTAACAGATTATGCCATGTGTTAAGACATGGAAGGGCAAGTTCAATGAATCATGTGAATTGACAAATTTACCCCATAAAAATGTTAAAACCAAATTTAAACTAAACTAATCTAAATTAAAGTTTGAATCATTAGAAACCCGTTCATTTATGTTTAATAGAAATTGTGCATTATGGGTATGTTTGAGGAAAAAAATTATGAAACCAAGAATTGTGGCCTAATGGTCTTATTATGATTTCCACACTAATTATTATTATTATTTTTTCAAGTTTAATGACTTCTGCAATATTATGTTTTCAAACTTAATGACTTCTGCATTGTTATGTTTTCTACTTTAGGAACCTCCACACTTATGTCCTTTCAAGCTTGAGAATTTCCGCATCATGATATGTTTTTGAGAACTACTAAAAATCCAAATATTTCTGTATTATTATGACTATGTTACATATATATATATAATTATTTCACAACTATATGATGTAATATGATACGTAGGTGAGACGGAGGAGATCTCCAACTACCACCGAGCCGATCTCTTCCTCAGGCAAGCGTGGCCGGGGATCCTCCACACCACCCCAACCGGCACCCACTGAAGATATCAATCCACCCTTTCTATTTCTATTTTGATATTGTCCGAGGGAAGGAGTACAATTAATCAAATGGGGTTGGGCTTGTGACGAGAGAATAGGCCCAATATCTGTAGCTCAGTTGCTACTTGAAAAGAAAGGGATATTTGTGCATGCTAACGTATCATATATCATGTATTGTCACTACAAGCAAAAAAAAAAAAAAAATTGTCAATGACAATTAGAGGTGGCAATACGGGTCGCGACACGATGACACTACTCGAAAACGACACGAATTTCACGGATTCGGGTTGGGAAAAATAGGGGACGGGTCAAATTCGGGTCACTCAAAATTGAAACGGGAAAAAACGGGTCGTGTTCGGGTTGGACCCGTAGAACCCAAACACGACCCCTTTTTTCGTGTCAATTTCGGGTCAAATGTCTTGTTATATTTGTGTCAATTTCGGATCAAATGTCGTGTCAATTCCAGCTCAATTCGGATCCAACCCAAATATGACAGGTTCCAACCCGAATTTCATGTCAATTTCGGGTCAATTTCGTGTCGCGAGTTAATTTCATGTCGCGGGTCAATTTTGTGTCGCATGTCAAGCTCGGTTCGTGTCGTGTCAACCCGTTACGGGTTCGTGTCGTGGTTTCAAGTCGTTTTCATGTTACGGGTCATGTTCGGGTTGGGGAAAAAAAAATCGACACGACTCTAATACGACACCAATCCGACACGTGACACGAATTGCCACTCCTAATGACAATCCTTTCAACGACGCCTTAAATTCATCGCTGAAAAATCCGGTGCAAAATACTTGTTGAAACTTCATGGTTGACGTACGACAATTGGTATTTTCAAGAGGATGAATAAATCAAATTTTGAATCAAAAAATTGTTCAAATATATATAATGTATATATATATATATATTTAAACTTTATAATCAAGTAGTAACGTAATTGACTTCTGGTTTATTTAAAAGTAAAATTTTGAGAAATAATTGAAAATTTTTTAAGGGACAATTTTCAAATTATCTTGATAGTACAAGCATCAAAGATAATAAAGTATTCGACAAAAAGCTTTGATAGCCACTTTTTTTTTATGTCGTCGTTAAAAGAGAGAAAAAAAAAAAATAGGGAGAAAATATTAATATGAGCGGGTTTTTGAGTCCCTATATTGACGGGTAAACTTAAAAACAATAACTTGAATCAATTAGTAAAGATCGTATGTCATCGTTATAGAAATCCATAGTTTAATTTGGTGAGTTTGAGCGACGATCAAACTTTGTCGTTATTTCATAACTTTCAATAACTTAAATTGGAGCTACGGCTATTGGGTTAGTCAATGAAAGGAGCAAGAAGGTGCTTTCATTTCAGTAAAGTCTTTCCTTTAAAAATAAAAATAAAAAATAAAAAAAAGCAGTCAAGTTTTTAAAACAAGCCAAAAAACAAAAAATCAGGTAATATGACAATCGTGGGAAGATATGGGCGGCCACAGCTGTGATGGCAATTCAAGCTCTTAAATGATTTGTTTGAATCACACACTGAAAAAGAATAAGTGATTTGATGTGATTAATAAAAATAAATAGAAAAACAAAAAAAAATAAATAGTAAAATGAATAAATATACTGTTTAAATATAGATGTATTGAAATAAATATATGGAGGAAGCAACTAGAAATAAAAAAATAAATAAAGAAAAAGCCAGAGAAATAGCTTGAGAAATAATCATCTTATAAACTTTGAGCATGGAAAAGGCTTTAAAATGAGTATTTAAAAGGTTTTCTCATTGGTTGTTCTTTTTCTTCCTTATTATTTCCTCTAATCCCCCAACTGTCTCTCTCTCTCCCCTCTCCTAATTTTTTTGTCGGTATAATTATCAAAAATAAACACCTATTCAAATCATTCCCCTCCCATCTGTTGCACTTTTATTTTGTACTAGCTCCAGTGGAGTGTTTTATTTTAAATCTTAACTCCGTGCACATTGTCTTCTTTTTTAGCGTTGTCTTTCTTAGTCGTGATTGGTTCAAGGTTCACAAGTTCATTAACTTTTTTTATTTTTTGGATGATTTACATATATGGCTGAATTAGAACTATGGTTTTAATATATGTCCAAATATCAACTTATTTAGGGCATGTTTGGTTCACAAGTTTGAGTTAAGATTTTTAAGTTTAAATAGTAAATTATGTTGACTTTTCAGAAAAGACAAAAACTTTTTAGGAAGAAGACAAAAACTTTTTGGAAAAAAGACAAAAAAAAGTTTGAAAATGTTAGTTTAAACCTTTGAACCAAACACCCCCTTACAAAATTGAACAAAAATGAAAACTCCCCATATTGTATTGACAAAATAATCCCTATTATTAATTTGTGAAAAAAAAGAGAGATCAAATTACCTCCTAAAAATAGGCACAGTTATTTCATTAAATTCAAATATCCAGATATCCATGATTTGTTAATTTTTTATATCAAAGCTAAAAAAAAAAAAAAAGGTTTCGTGTCAAATAAGTGACTTCAATTGAAGCGACGACTTGGGTCGGTCAATCAAAGCAGCTAGAAGATGCTTTCATTTAATCAAGTCTTCCCAAAAGAGGAAAAAAAAATATCAGATAATACGACAATAGTGGGAAGACGTGGACAGTGACGGCAACTCAACCTTTTTTGGAAAATAGCTGGTCCGTTTGGTGAATGAGTTTGAGTTGAAATTTTTAAGTTTTAGGACTTATTTGGTCATGAGTTTAGTTTAAACTAAACTGTATTTTTTTCATCATGTTTTTTATCTTTTTCCCCAAAAAGTTGTTTGTCTTTTCTGAAAATTCAAAAAAATTCAAAAAAATTTACTATTTAAACTTACAAATCTTAACTCAAACTTACACACCAAACACCCCCTTAGAGTTTGTTTGGTTTACCATTTCATTTTAAACTAAACTGTACTTTTTTCATCATGTTTTTTGTATTTTCTGAAAAAGTTTTTTGTCTTTTCTTAAAAAGTCAACAAAAATTACTATTTAAACTTAAAAATCTCAACTCAAATCAAACTCAACTTATACACCAAACACCCCCTTAATAGTAATTTTTGTTGACTTTTTAGAAAAGACAAAAATTTGTGTTTGAACTTTGTGTTTGAACACAACTTCCAAACAAGTAGGATGTTTTACAAATTTGTTTCAAAAATTATTAAAATTATATGTTCGGGTTTGGATTCTTAAAGATTTTATGTTTTTTTTTTTTAAATATCATTTGGACATGAAATTATAAATATATAGATCTTTAAAGTTTGTGTTTATTATAGACATTTGAAAATGTAAAATTTTGTGAATTGAAGAAAAAGACAAAAAAAAAAAAATAAATTCTGAAACCATACGTCGTCCCAAATAGGTCCTAATTTTTTCAGAAAAATAAAAAATATTGAACAAAGAACCTAACAAGAAAAAACTCAAGAAGAAAATTTCATCGTATCAACTTGGAACATGGAAAAGGTTTTAAAATGAGAACTCGTCATGTTTTCACGTTGGTTATTCTTTTTCTTTCTCATTTCCCTATTTTCTAGGTTTAGTTTTTTTAGTTTATTTATTTATTTATTTATTCTGGTTTCGTAGGCTCTTTCCTTTTCTTTTTAACAAAGTTTTTGCTTATTTAAAAAAAAAATCCATTTTTTTAAAATGAATTAACAGATCTCATGCTCTACACCTCCACAAGTACCAATAGTGGACTATTGATCCGTGCGACTCATGTCACTTGCCTTATGAGTTGGTTTGCTCGGTACAGATTTAAGACTTTTTAATTTGTCACTTATGGTGACAAACATAGACTTTTTTCCCCTTAATATATTTTTTTAATTGGTTTTACTATCAAAATTCATTACTAAGGTGTTTTTTTTTTTTTTTTTTTTGAGATCTGACTGTCGAAAGAAAAGTTAGAACTTCTTTTCTTCATGAACTCTTGTTGTGTTTTATTTTATTATTTTTAATA
This sequence comes from Ficus erecta, assembly GCA_008635985.1. NCBI lineage: Eukaryota > Viridiplantae > Streptophyta > Magnoliopsida > Rosales > Moraceae > Ficus > Ficus erecta. Next base: position 108,989 of record BKCH01000817.1, read on the forward strand.
AATTTTAGTTAAGCAAGATAACATCATATGCCAATCTAATCGAGATATATTGCTAATATTTGATTCTAATCATATCCTCTTTATAAAATGTAATATTTAAATAAACTAAGAGGGTGAAAACTGATATCAATAACGCATCACAATTAGACCTTATATTTTTATAAAATATCTCCACATTTACAGTGACAAAAATGCTCTATATATTTCATATTGTTTTTTTTCCCCCTAACTCCGCTACTCCAACCACCTGTACACGCATCTAGTCTCTCGTCATTCGTCCACCACAGCCCCAGGACGACGTTGATAGAACGACCAACAGATGACTTTTGTCATTTTTACTCCAAATATTTTATTCTCATCATTATTATTAGTCTAGCTAGATTCAACATATTATTAAATAATAATCAAATAGTTTCAAATTTCAAACATATGAACTCCGATTTAAACTACTTCCCTATCCGTTGAGTTAGTCCTAACGAAATGTCTTTGTTTTAAATCTCAATCTCATGTTTTGTCTTCTTTGTCTTATTAAAAAGAATACATATATACATATAGATTAATTAGTTATTATAAAATTACTTTTATTATTATCGATATCTCTATACATACATATATATACACACACACACAATATATATATATATATATATACTTTTACAGTATTTAAAAGTCTCAATATACACTCCGTTTCGTCCTTTCCATTTCGTGCGTTTGCTATATGATAACAGTAGTTACGACTACTAAATAGAATCATCGTCTTCACCCAAAAAAAAAAAAAAAAACCAACATCATTATTATCAGACTTTAATAAGTCTCGCACTCTCACTAGCTAAGTGGGTCCTTCATGATTCACCAAAAAAAAAAAAAAAAGGAGTGAGTCTTCCTAGTAATATTATGAAATTTATTTTCCATTCTCCATAGATTGACTTCATGTTTTTTTTTTAAAACAGTTTTAGGTTTGGAGGATATAAATATAAGAGATATCATTTATCAACGTTGTAATGTTATATCTTTCTGAAGGTACATTTATTTTAAAATTAAGAAAAATAACTCAACAGCTTATTTTATTTTTACGGGTTTGTTTTGAAAAACCTTTCTTTTTTTTTTTTTTTCATTATTTCTCTTAACAAAAAACTTAATTTATTATTTGTCATATTCCTTTCCTTTCTTTCAAATCACTTTAATTTTAAGTTAATATTCTTGTTTTTTGATAGGTAAAGTTAATACTCTGGTTACACCTTGAGTTAGAAATTTTGTTATTAGGTGGAGTAATGTATGTCTCTGTAAGTATTATATTAAAGTGACCTTTTAATTAAATGATTCAAAAATGACTTATTTAAGGGTATTTTTTTTTGTCACCAATCCGTGGTTGTTCATTTATACGTAATGAGTAATAGCAGGCTTTGAGCTATAAGAAATTATTAAAAATTAGAAACACACAATACACTTTCTATGAAAACTATTGTGTAGCTATCTCCCCAAACATATTCTTTCTCTTCTTTTATTAAGATAATTAAATCGGACAAGACAGCGAGTGCTAATATGTATTATTTAGATCCCTAAAGAAAAAGTTCTCTCTCTCTCTCTTTTAGAAAGAAAAAGTTCTTTTAATATGGAAGAAAATAAAAATGGCTGACTACTTGTGCTATTTAAAATTTAGAAAGATATGTCTGTCCATTAAATATTTGTTTTCAAAATTGAACCAATATAAGAAAAATAAAGCTTAAATTAAACATTATTCCAATATAATATCGCACATCTCCAAGCTTCAACTAGTTATTTTAAAAAGTAATAACTATTTAAAATATTGTAGTAAATTTTCGTACGTGTGTATTTATTAAAAGAAATTTTAATCGAAAATATGTTTATTATGCATATTTTTGAAAAACATGTATATCATTTTTAATTTGTTTGAGAAGTAAATGAATTGGTAGGTGAGAACTGTACTTTTTTTTTTTTTTTTTTGATGATTTACATATATGGCTGAATTAGAGCTATGATTTTAATATATGTCCAAATATGAACTTATTTACAAAATTGAACAAAAATCAAAACTACCCATATTGTATTGACAAAACTATCCCTATAATTAATTTGTGAAAAAAAGGAGATCAAATTACCTCCTAAAAATAGGCACAGTTATTTCATTAAATTCAAATATCCAGATATCCCTGATTTGTGCATTTTTTCTATCAGAGCAAGAAAAAAAAAAAAAGGTTTCGTGTCAAATAAGTGACTTCAATTGAAGCGACGACTTGGGCCGGTCAATCAAAGGAGCCATAAGGTGCTTTCATTTTAGTCAAGTCTTCCAAAAAAGGTCAAAAAATCTTAGGTAATACGACAATAGTGGGAAGACGTGGACCGGGACGGCAACTCAAACGTCTTTTTTTTTTTTTTTTTTTTTTATATATAAATCAAAGCTCTCAAGTAGATGATGTTTTACAAATTTGTTTCGAAAAATATAAAAAATAATATGTTCGGGTTTGGATTCTTAAATATTTTATCTATTTTTTTTAAATCTCACTTGGATATGAAATTATAAATATATAGACTTTTAAAATTTGTATTTATTGTAAATATTTGAAAATATAAATAGTAAAAAATAATTTTGTGAATCGGAGAAAAAGATGTAAAAAAAAAAAAAAAAATCTGAAACCATACGTTGTCCCAAATAGGTCCTAATTTTTTCAGAAAAATAAAAATATTGAACAAAGAACCTAACAAGAAAAAACTCAAGAAGAAAATTTCATCGGATCAACTTAAAACACATAAAAGGTTTAAAAAGAGAACTCGTCATGTTTTCACATTGGTCATTCTTTTTTTTTTTTTTTTTCTTATTTCCCCTATTTTCTGGGTTTAGTTTTTTTTTTATTATTTATTTATAGTTTTTTGTTTTGTTTTGTTTTTTTGTTCTGGTTTCGTAGGCTCTTTCCTTTTCTTTTTAACAAAGTTTTGCTTATTAAAAAAATTCATTTTTATAATGAATTAACGGATCTCATGCTCTACACCTCCACGACTACCAATAGTGGACTATTGATCCGTAAGACTAATGTCACTTGACTTATTATGAGTTGGCTTCCTCGGTACAGATTTACGACTTTTTAATTTGTCACTTAAGGGGACAAACATAGACTTTTTTTCTTTTTTTCCCTTAATGTATTTTTTTAATTGGTTTTACTATCAAAATTCTTTAATAAGTTTTTTTTTTTTTTTTTTTTTTTTTTTTTTTTTTTTTTTGAGATCGATCGACTATCGAAAGAAAAGTTAGAACTTCTTTTCTTCATGAACTCTTGTTGTGTTTTATTTCTATTATTTTTGATAAATTTTAGTTCGTTGTGAAACAAGACAACATCATATGTCAATCTAATCGAGATATGTTGCTAATATTTGATTCTAATCATATCCTGTTTTTATTTATAAAAATGTAATATTTAAATAAACTAAGAGGGTGAAAACTGATATCAATAACACATCACAATTAGACCTTATATTTTTATAAAATATCTCCACATTTACAGTTATAAAATATCTCCACATTTACGGTTACCCTAAAAATTCTGGATCATGTATTGCCTGATTTTAATTCTTTTACCAACCATACAGTTTTTTTTTTTTTTTTTTTTTTAATGAGTACTAAGTTTAGCCTTTTTTCCTGCCCTAACAACAACTCACATCGCTTTATTTATTTATTTACCTTTTTTTAAAGGAAGAATGCGGACAAAAATTATCGAGAAAATTAAAATTGTTTGTAAATCCTTAAATTATCCGAACTCCATTGAAGCATTATTAATAAAATAAAATAAAATATGCAAATTCAAGCAGAGCAAGAAACTAGCATGATATGGCATTGTTGATGTCAGATTTCGTATCTCATCTCTCACTGTATACGTGTTCATAGATAAGCCATCGAAGAGCATAAGACGATTTGGAGACATGCCACTTAGAAGACCCGGGAACAACTCTCGGACAACAGGAGATGACTAGCGAGTAACTAGTAGGTTAGGACAGCTAAATAAGGAAAGTTGACTTAATGGGTAGGATCAGGAAACTAAATCCTGCATATCAGGCAAGGGAATCAGCCAACAAGCTCAGTTCTATCATGAAAAGGTAGTTTCCCAATAGCTTTTAGTCATCCACGAATTGGAAAGTCAAGCAATACAGAAAAGGGCAACTACCTAGCAACATTTTAGGCATATTCTACCAGAATCAGACAACTCAAGACATCAAGTCAGTCCCTATAAATCAAGGCTTACTCCGCAAGCTTAGGGATCTTCTTCTTCTAACCATTCCGGACTTCCAAGGCATTGATCAGCAAAATACACACTAAATTCCCCGAATCTCTCTGCATCACATCATCCCTCATCTCTTTCTATCCCTTTCTAGTCAAAATCACTATTGTAACGCTCATTTACATATAGTGGAAGCTCCCATAAGCACTATAAAAGATGTAACCTAGAGATTACGGGAGAACCTCTATAAAATCGGTTTGTCTATATCTTTATATATTTTTCCTGAATTTTATTTCATTTTCTGCGATTCACTGATGGCACGCCGACGACCGGTCGACGACTTGCCCGTCTTCTTGTTTCGGTCATTGGCCTAATTGTTCTTTGATTGTGGATTCAACCCTCCACGGGCATAAATCCAAATTCAATATTGTTTTGAATATATTGGCAACCCCCACACGACTGAGGAAAAAAAATCATTTTTTAATGTAAATGAAAATAAACTGACAGAAAAACTTAACAAAATTTAACTAGCATGATTTGATCCAGAAGATGCGCTTGATCATAAGCATCCAAACTTGAATGTTTAAACTTTATAATTAGCACCCCCGACACAACAAAAAAGGGAAAAAATTTTTTTTTTGTTTTTTTCCTTACCGTAAACGAAAAGAGATAGACCATTATCTTATAAACTTAGCACATTTCAATTAAGTGGGCATCTTTTAAAGAGCAACTCCTAATACCAAACCCCCATTTTAATTAACAAAAAAATATAAAAAGAAAATATCCCAGCAAAAAAATAACAAAATAAATTAAAAAGAAAATAAAAAAGAGAAAAAGAAAAAGAATAGGCAAGTTACGAAGACTAACAAAACAAAAAAGAATGAAAGACAGAGAAACAATCTATAGAGAATGCAAACGAAAACAATCAAAATGAATAAATTATTCCCTACAAAAATTAAGGGAGACGTAACTAAGCCAACGTTCTTCAAATGAATTGGTAGAGTGCTCGTCCACATCGTTAATGTTAGGGTCCTACTCGCCCTACGGTGTTGGTCAGGATATATGAGCAATTCACTTCGTGAGTGATCCATATATCATGTGGAGAGACATCCACTCCCGGGATTATTTGGATATACCAACCTCTGTACTCTATAAACCTTTTCTTTCAGCAGCAAAAAAACAAAAAACAAAAAAAACAAAAAAAAAAAAAACGTAACTAAACTGGTTTCATTTGTGCAACTTGAAAACTTTCCACCTTCACACATGAAGAGCGTCGACATTTATCTTTTATGGGTCAACAAAACTTTTGACAGATCATTGAGTTCCATCAATTTATTTTAACACCCTGAAATCACTATTTCGATTTCTTTCTGAGCTGTATTGCATAATAATCTAACTAGTTCCTCTTGTTAATTGACGTTGGGATTCAAAATCTCTTAAGCGTCTCTAACCCTAATTAATCAGATAGGGTTCTCGTTAATTTGTGTGTGTTGCTCCCTAGATTCGATAGGAATGAAAGCTCCTTCATTTTGCCACTAAACTAAAAATAGCAAGGTGTTAAATATTAAATAAAATGATTTAGGAACTGTTTTTGTGATAACTATTCCAAATAAAAGTCTCATAAGAATGTGAAGACGGAGGGAATAAATGTTATTCTAATTAGAAAAATACTAGAAACATCAATTCTAATCAATATTTTTTAATATCAATTTATATGACATGTGAGTTATCATTTTTTTTAATTGATAAATCATTGAAACCAAAAGATTATATCTAGTGTAATAAATAATAACTCACCATTATGTATATTAAAATTCAAAAACTAAAATTGAAATTGATATCTCTAGTATTACTTTTCTAAACAAAGCACTTTAATGAGGATCGATCTTAACAAAGAGACAGATTCGATAAAAATGATAAAGAATATTGAGAGAAAAACAAGGGGGGAAGTGGTATTTAAGATATTCTTGTTAATTTGGTGGTGACATGACCAAAATGCAATTCTCAACCAGATAATTTAACTAGTGTTAAAAGTTGTGGACCCCAATATGCAATGATTCAACCTTGAATATTGTTTGCCCTTATACTCAAGGGAAAGACTTTAAGAAGATTTTTACAGCAACAAGTCAAAAAGACATATAATTAGTTTATATGCACTACACTATAATTATGAATATGTGATGTAAGTGATACCACATATCTTACGGTGTGTTTGTAATTTTTTATTAAAAAATTTGTATAATAATTAATTGATTTACATACAATTTTTTATTTAGAATCGTGTCACATTACACTATTTAAATATTTAATATAACAAATAAATATCACTAAAAAATAATATATTTAATTATTTTATTAGTATAACATAACACAAATCACGTTATAAATTAAGTATGAGAGAGTGCCGTATAGGAGCAGCTCCCTGAAATTCTTGGTTTGATGAGGAATATTGTTATAGTCATCCTTTCCAAAGAAAGACTAGGAAAATTTTGATCGAAAGTAAAGTAAATTACGCAAGCCGCCATTAAGGACCAGATCATATATGTAGTGCTGAAGTCCACATTAATGGAAAAAAAAAAATGTGATACTACAAGACAAGTAGACTTGACGAAGACTGCAAGAAATTAAACAAGTAGACTTGTCAAAGTGTACATAGTGATGAAATATTTTTCTCTCTTACAATATGCTCCTATAAATTTCGATGCTCTTGAAGCAATTTTTTTACAAGTAAACTTTTTGGCTTCCTTGTTTGTTTCATTTCATAGAACATGGAACTCTCTCTCTCTTTTTCTTCCCTTAGATTACCAGCCGTAATCCGTAGATCTTGCAAGGCCTCCTCTAATGAGAATAGGTTTATACCAATAATTTCCTCCACAACAAAAAATAATTTTCAATTTTCCTCCAACTTTCCTTCAAAATGCTCGTCCACCAATAAATTGAACCTGCCATCGGTGCTCTATGGAGAGAGCTTGTCCTCTAAACCCTTGTTGGTTGGCCAACATAAGCGTAATTCTGTCCAGGTATACTTTATTTTTTTTTTTTTTCGTCGCGACTTACGTTTTTATGGCATATATAGCACGCTATCTATTTTTAGCTATCATTTTTAAGTGATGGGGATTATTCAAAGTCATGGTCGTTGGGAACTTAAGCTCTCCACTTCAATTTATGCCCAACTCGTTAATAGTCTCCAGATTTTTGACCATGTCTGTTAAGAAGGGCGGCTAAGATCACGGACAGAGGGTTGAGGTCTTCTTCCTTTTTGCGATGCTATTGAGTCTGGGGCTTTCTCCCCAATTAAGTATTTTTCATTCGTCAAACATGTCATAGTTAGAACATCTCTAACGGAGTGTTAAATAAGTGTCATAGTCAAATTTTGATATTTGGGTGAAAATTTTTCTCTAAAACAGAGTGCTATTTTTATAATAAATTTGATAATAGCTAAACTTGATAGTAAATGTCATTAAGTATAGTAAATATTAAATTTAATATTTGATTATTATTGATTATTGTCTTCACTATTTCACATAATTATTACATTTTTTACACTCTAATATATTTGAATATAAAAACTTAATTTTTTTCAAATTTCAAAACTTAATAATGATGGCAAATTAACAGTCAATCTAACATAACAACATTGTACATCCGAACAAAAATTCTTGAAAATGTTTATGTTCACACCTTTTTTTATAATAAATATAGCATAGTAATTAGCATTGAAATATACGTCGGAAATTAAATGGTCAAGTTGGTTCAACTAGTCTTCTATATATTCAACTTATAAAGTGAAATTAATATAATATATACATGGTATCTGCAGGCCGCTCAAGTTGACTCTGCAGATTCTGATCAACCAGTACTTGCCAAAGCTTCAGTTAACTCAGGTGGTCTCAACTCTGTCCTTCACAACGTTTCACGTTTTGCTGTTGGATGCTACAAATTCGCAAGGCCCTATGCACTTCATCAAGCAATTTTGTCCAACATGTAAGTAAACTTTTACACTAAATAACATCAATATATTATCCTTTAAAAGGACAAATACACTGATGAACAGAGTTTTTCATCCTTGCTCTTGGACTGCCACGTGACTTGGTGGGGGTCTATCAATCATCACGTGGCATTTTTGTTTTTTGTTTTGCTTGACTTTGTTTGGTTGTACATGTTCGTCAACTAGTTATTTAAAAAAAAGAAAGAAACACAAGTTTTCAATAGAAGAAATTATGTTAATATTTTCTTGTTTTCCTTTCAAACACAGTTGCATATAGCTAATATTATCCATTTATACATGTTTATTTCTCTTGTCTTGGGCAGTTGTCTGTACGCAAGAGTGTTAGTTGAGAACCCACAGTTCTTTAAGTGGGATGTGCTGCTGAAGGCATTTCCTGGCTATATTGCTATAATTCTTGCCTATGCTTATTACAATGGCATCAATCAAATTTTCGATATCGATATTGACAGGTATGCTTTGCAAATATTTATATATATATATATATATATATACACACACTAATCAACATCTTTACATGATAATGTATTAGAATAACAATAATATAAACTGCCTCTATTTCAAAATAGCATATGTTGGATTGCTGACAAAAGAACTCTTATCTTAGTGTTTATGTATTATATTTTCAGGGTTAACAAGCCTTATTTACCTATACCAGCAGGGGATATTTCACTAAAAGAAGCATGGTTTTTAATGATATTCGATGTAGTTGTTGGCTTGTTGATTTTGCTGTTGATGAAGGCCGACCTCATCACTACTTCCCTCTATTGTCTTGGTCTTGTACTAGCCACCTTCTATTCCACTCCTCCCTTTCGATTCAAGGCGTCTTCTCTTGCAACAATTATTGTGATTCCTTTGGTATTCTTTCAATGCTCTGGTTTTTTTTTTCCTTGCAGTTTTATTAAATAATAATTTCTTAAAAGTTTTGTTTCTTTTAATATTTCAATAACTTTTTCTCTGTTGTGTTTTTATTTTACTTTTTAAACTACCCACAAAAAAAATCACATGTATAAATCCCCTTAAAAATTTACGTACATAAAATATGCACTTATGATCACTAACTGAGATACACTTTATTACAGCACTGATAAAATCTCTTTACCTCACAAAATGATGAGTCATATCAAGCTAGTAAGACTCACGTGATGTAAATAACCTTTTTCATATATATAAATACATATATATTTATATACATATGTATTCATATATGAATATATACTTAGGTATTGTGCTAGCATATAGAAGTAGGAAGGGAGTACTTGTTCTAATTTCTTCATGTAGAAAGTGGGGAAAGAAACTGTGGCAGTTTTCCATATATCTTTAGAGAGGAAAAACAGACAGACGCTTTACATTTGGATAACAAAAGTGTATTGATATATGTTTATATATGTACATATATGCAGATCACTGGTATCATTCAAAATGTCGGTGTACTTTATGCTGCCAGAACTTCTCTTGGACTTCCATTTTGGTGGAGGTAAGTTTAACAATTTAAATAAAAACATTTTTTTTTTTCTTCCAGTCTTGCTTCTGTCATTCATATAAATTTTTGATATGCTGTCTTATAATTATTAGGTTTAGAGAACTTTTAGATTGAAGGACTGAAACAGATAAAAACTTTAGTTCTACTGTAAAGAATACCTATCAATAATTTGTGTTTTTAAATGTTATATATAATCGAAATCATATTAAATTAAAAATATATAAACCTAGTGATTACTGATAATGATCTAACAATTCAAAACAGTACCCTATGTATAGGGAATTTTTTCCATACCATACCAAAAGATTCTCAACCTTATAGAACAATCACCTAGAGTTTATATATTGATATTTGAGCTAGCCCATATGAACACATAATTCATTTTTTTCCCCAGAAATCTCATGTTTGGCTTTCAATTTTCTCTGCAGCCCCTCAACTGTGTTCATCACTGCCTTTGTTACAGTGTTTTTTGTGCCCGTTAGCCTCATAAAAGATCTCACAGACGTAGAAGGTGACATGAAGTAAGTTGTATTCGTTATTCGATAACTTTTTTTTTCTAACTTCGAGACATTTTTTAGCTTGAATCTTCGGTTTCATTTTAACAACATTCAACAACTTAACAGGCACAACATACGAACATTTACGGCGATGATTGGATATAGAAATATTGGATTCATTAGCACCGGGCTGTTATTGGTGAATTATATTGGTGCTATGGCGGCTTCCATTTACATGCCTCAGGTAATTAATTTTTCATCTTGAAAGCTTGTCCATATTCTTTTATAAAGAAATATTTGCTTAAATATTATTTTTTAAATAACATCCGTATTTTTTTTTCCTTTTATTCTATTAATTTAGACTAAATTGTTTATTAATTTACTTGAGTAGGTTGAACATTTTACAATCACTTTTGAAAAAGATTTCATACCAACTGGTCCTCATTTATGTTGAAAATGACAACTTATAAACAAAGTTCTTTCCCTTTCTTGCAGGCATTCAATCGTCACGTGATGTTGCCGTTTCACGCAATACTCTCCTTGTGGTTACTTTTTGAGGTTTGTCAAACATAAATTCGAGCAAAACAAAACAGAACCAAAAGAGTAATGCTATGTATAAATACTAATTTTAGTCTCAAATTTTTATCACCAATCAATATAATATACGAGTTGTCATTTTTGTTTTATTAATAAATGTCTTATACTATTTAAAATTAAAAAAAATCATCTATCAGTAAAAAGAATTATAACTCATCGCCATATGAGTTAGTATCAAAAAATTAAGATTACATTGAAAGTCAAAGTCTCATTCTAACCTTTTTTTTTTTTTTTTTTGCGTGCTTACAGGCTTGGAACTTGGACAAAGCAAATTATGCCAAGGTAATAATATGTAGGTTAATTTACATATTGCCCTAGTTAGAATTGAATTATTGATGATGATTATAAGTTTTGAATTTATTATATATGCAGGAAGCAAGCGCAAATTTTTTTCAATTCCTTTGGAAGCTTCTAGGGTTGGAGTTTATCTTGTTTCCTTTCATGTAGAACATAAGTTCAAGTTAATCGTTGTGCCTGTATCTATATATAAAGTAGATAGGGTGGGATGAGGAGAGTTTGTGTACTATTACTAAAGATTGTTGGTTGCTTTCTTTTCCTCCAATAAAGCCACTCATAACAAATATTATAGTTATATAGGTTTCATAAGCACTCGGAGATTATCATAGGAACTTATTTAAAAGTTATAGTTTCGACTTAATCTTCAAGTGTGAATTTCTACTAGTTATGTGGTGTTTAGTTTGGGTGGAATTTCCCATTGGGATTGTAATATATTTGTTACGCCACCTTCAAACTTTTGTAATGTTGTGCTTTTATTTTAATAAATTGAGTTAGGAGCTTGGTATAGAATGAGTTGAGGTTTGGGGTGATAACCTATTTATGATGCTTAATTTTGTATTGATACCAGTTGTCTCATCTCTTCACATTAAACAAAATAGAGATTATTATAGTAAACATTAAACCAAAAAAACAATTAAATCAGTAATTTTTTCTGAAGAATATAAAAAATGTTCTCATGCAATCTTTATCGGCATGTTGGAATTATTTACCCTTGCAGAACTATCATTTAGAGATTTCAAGAGTATAAATTGGCGTAATGTTTTGTCGATTTAATTCAATCGTAGAGTATGAATTCGACACATCAAATTCAACATTCGAGTAGTATGTCTATAGTCAACGGATCATCTTTTACTTGCTAAGCTATAGCACAAAATCCTCTATTTTTATGACACTTCAATTGACTTAGTTAGACAAGATTGTCTCGTAGGAGATTGTCACAGGTACAGTACAAATCTAGCGATATCGTGTTGACGGAACACAACTGGTTATGTAGGTCGGTATTTTGATTTTGTGTGCATGGGTGGAATCTTGTATAGGAAATGTTTTTTTTTTTTTTTTTTAAATTTTATTTATTTTTAAACACCCTTCTGTCGAGTCAGCTTTTTCTTTTTTTTTTTTTTTTTTTTTTTTTACACACATAAAGGAGTAATACAGTTTTTCCTACATGACAAATTAATTACAAGGCCTTCATGAACTTTAATAAAGATAAATCAATTAAATGATTGTAATAAGAATGATGTTGAATAGGATTAATTTGTAAAATCAAAGAAGGGCTCTTCCGATTAATTGTGCATGCTTTTATTCCATGCATTCCCTTAAGATACGTTTTAGACTTAAGGTAAGACGACATATTGTCTTACATGAATCTAGCTATATTAGACATTTTGAAAGCCAAGAAAATTTACACACACACATATATATATATATATATATATATGTGTGTGTGTGTGTGCGTGTGTGTGTAGAGTACTAGTAGTAAAGTGGGTGTTACAGTGGTTTTTTTTTTTTTTTTTTTTTTTTAATTTCCGTTTGTCAGCAAGAATTCCTTTGTTTAGATCTATAGACGCGACAAACACGTGCGGCCGGTTAAACATAAAGAGATTGACAATTAGATATCTACAAATTAACAACTTCTTCAAACACACCTCTAATTGACTGATATCGCATGAGGAAAATTTTGTTCATTTCTTTTTTGGAGACATATGGTGAGTACGGATTGGATCGTAGAAGTCTGTTTAGGAATTGGAGAAACAGTAGTTAATCTTACATTGCTGACTCTACTATGAAAGCGGAATATGTGATTGCTTCAAAAGTTGAAAGGAGATTGTTTGGCACCGTAAATTCTTGAGGGATTTAAGGGTGGTTGTTCCAACCTTGATCTATCCGTGAGACTTGTTGACAGTGGTTTTCGTCAATGCAAGGAAATATCGGTAATTGGAAGGTGAATTAATTTGATAATGTGCAATGAATTGGGGAGTAACAAAGACAAAATGAGTCAACATTTCTAGTGGTTTAGCCATTAAGGAGGTTTATATCCACTAAGTTTATGGAATTAAAAGAAGATGATTACTAATGTGGAAAAAAATGACCAAAAAAGCCTAAAAAAGTCTACTTGGCTCTATTTATAGCACAAACAAAACAAGAGGATAAAAATTCCAAATACCACCTTCCAAAATCCAAAATCACTGCCGAGAGTGGTTTTCATGTTTGACTACGATTATTCTCTTAGATAGGCTTTTTTTTTTTTTTTTGTTTTTGTTTTTTGTTTTTGTTTTTGTTTTTGTACTTACAGCATTTCATATGCAATGTTAAATTTACGGGTCAAAGTCAAATTTTGACATTTTAATACAAAAATAGATATTCAATATAATGTTATTTCCGATGTTAAATTTGACAATGACTATAATTTTGTAATACCAAGTATTTTTGTAGTTACACGATTTCTTTTATTTTAAGAAATTGTACAAATTTTTAAGATACGCATGAAAAAGCCGATTAAGGGTTTTTATTTCGTTTTTGTGAGTTTTATGATATTCTGAGACTCGAAAATGATTGCTTAGTCAAGCAAATGACCTTTTAGGCGAAAAGGAGTGAAATCGCCAAAATTTGCATGTTGGTCAAAGTTTGACCGAAAACGCCGACGGTTGACCAAAAAGTCAACTGTTGACCACGGGAGTCAAAATTTGGCGGTAAAGTCAGCGGTTGACAAGAAAGTCAATGGCGGACGAGAAAGCCAAAGATTGACCCGAAAAAGTTAAGAAAAAGGCTGTACGACTTAATAGTTCGCAGTATAGTATTGTACTGCATAAAGCTATTTTTATGATTAAATGATATGTTTAGAATTCAAAACCACCATAGAAAATCAAGCACAATAATTAGAATATTTTGGGCCAGTGGTTCCAAGTTAAGAAAAAGTTTTTATACAGTCCATTTAAAAACAGGTAAATTTTGGACTGCGGTTCAATTAACTAATACTGCGTATAAGAGGAACCAGTATTGGAATTACCTATGGTAATTGAAAAAATGGATTATTTAAAGAGGATTGGTGGCAAACAAGCCTTAGTGAGGCTTAACTTTATATTTATTACATCATTAAAGTAATTAATTTGTTAGAAAGTAAAAATTAGAAGCTTCCTTTGGTTCCACCCAAGCACAGCCGACCCACCTCACCCCCTCCCCTTGTATAATCTGATTTTTTTTAGGGACCACATGGTGCAATTTTAAGAAGTTCAACCTCTATAAATAGGGGTGGATTAAATCAAGAAAAAAATTACAAAACACAACTAAACTCTTGCAATTTTCTTGCTTGAACAAAACCGGTTTTGAGTGTGAAGGAGAGGAAGGATTTGCAGCCAAGATTGAGGAGGAAATAGAGTGAGAGGATCGGATTTGTGGAAGGAAAGCAAGGAGAGAAAAAAAAAATTTGGAAAGTTTGGATACCCATTTTTCTTCCTAGGGCCGGTTGTGGGAGCTAAGGAGGAAGAGAGGAAAATTTTGTGGAACCAAGGGGGATTAGGGTTTTTAGGGTTTAGTTCTCTACTTTGAACAGCCAACAAGAGCTCAAAAAAATTTGGTACCTATCTTAGCCAAGAAGGCCGAACATAGGGAGGAAGGAAAGAGCAAGGGAACAAGCCAAGATCTTGGCTGGTTTTGGGAGCTGTTTTGGCCAGATTTTTGGGAGCTGTGGTGGCTGATTTTCAAAGCAAAGGAGGCGGCAAAAGTTGGACCATTTTGGCAAGAAAAACCGGCAGCTAAAGGAGGAGCAAAGGGAAGGACAACCAAGTCAAATTCTTGGATCCAAAGCAAGGTGCAAACCCTTGATTCCAAGCTTTTAGTTTAAATTTCAATTAGAGAAATTTAAATGTATTAAAGCCTTGGTTGTATTGAGCATAAGCTCATTGGTTTCTCTTGCTGCCCTAGCTTAGAAATTAGGGTTTGTGCTTGAAAATTTAGGGTTATGTTGGTGGTTGTTAATATGCATGCTAGGTATTGTTGTTTTGTTTAGGTTTTTGTATATTTGTGCAAAATGTTCATGTAAATGTGTTTGTTGAATGTTGAACATTAGAAACGTCCCTGCATGTTTGTATTAGGCTCCCGACGTGTTCGGTTGAGGTAGGGTGAACGTAATAGGACGTAAGCGAAATCGAAACCGAAAAATGGCTTTCTCGGGTAGGGTTTGCCCAGTTTCGGGAAAAGCAAATTTTTAAGGCCCGTAGAGGCTGAATTGGGAGAAACTCAAAACACAAAAGTTGTAGATTAGGGTTTTTCCTAGGGGGCTACGAAGTTTTTGTGTTTTTAACTGGCATTATAAAACTGTTCCAAAGGCAGTTTTTAATAGTCGATGATTTTTACAATTTTACCTTATGATTTTCTAAATGTTAAAAAAAAAAAGGGGGGGGATTTTGTGCCAAAAACATAAGGTTTTCTAGAAAGAAAACACAAATGAATTTTGAGATTTAAAGTCAAAAATAATAATCCGAATAGGATAGATTTAAACCTTAGGGTTACTTAAAATAACCAATAGGTTCACGTAACACAAAGTAAGGAAATATAACTACGGTTATATAAGAATGTTGGCTTACCAACAGTTCTAATCCTTACTCTTTTTGTCGATAACAGAATACGATACGCAACGATGTCCCAGCAAGCTTGAGCTGATAACTGGACACAGCAGTTTTAAACAAGGTAAGTATAACCACCGCCTACAGCATAGGCTTTGATTTGATACTTGCCTAAGTATGTTTTAAATGTATGCTTTATTGTATGTCCTGTAGTGTTACTTTGCTGTGTTAATTATATGCCATGTTAATTACATGTTTTATATTAGGTGTTAAGAAAAGTTTTATGCTATGTTTTACGTATAAAATGCTATGTTTTAGGTGTAAATGCTATGTTTAAGTATATGTCATGGAAATGTTAGAAACATGTTAAGATTAATACATGCTATGATTTAGTTGTGTGAAACATCACGAAGTATGTTCATCAATAATAAGAATGAAATCAAGTGTAAGATAAAGAATGACATGAAATAAGTAAGTTTACTTGTGTCGTACCGACCCGCGTAAGGTCGGGTTGGACTATGGATTGAGTTGAAAAAAAGATTGGCCACCCCAACCAATTCATAGTTGCGCGCCCGGTACGAACACTATAGGGCCCATATGTTAGTTAAGTTAAGTAAGCACGTTATGTACAATAAGAAAGAATAAGAAAGCATAATTGGCTCATGCATATGTAGGATAAGTTACGATAAGTTAAGTTAAGTAATGCTATACTATGCTTTGTTATGTTAGTTAGATATATATTGTTTTTGTGTTGTGTCGCGGTATAGGATGGTTGTACTTGCTGGAGCGAAAGCTCACTGTCTTACGTTTATGCTGTAGGTAAGCAACCTGCCAGCAATTGCTGATGCAAGATGGAGAGGCGAGGCTCGGCGGACTGTGAACCGTGGGAAATGTAGAACCGCTATGCCGTTTTGAATTTATTTTATTTACGTTTATTAAGTTGAGATATGCTAAACAACTATTGCCTATTATTTGTTATATTTTATGTACGCTCTCGTGTGCGAGTCACACTGTAAAAAAAAAAAAAATATTTCCGCTGTTTATGTCGATTAAGTATGTATGAAATATACGTAAGTATGTATGGTAACGGCCTGTGCTAGGCGGGTCGTTACAAATTTGTCATCATGGATATCAAATTTCAAATTTTGACATTTAATTGCTCCTTAAATGATACCTTAACTTTTTCAAGTTATACTTGTACGAATTTTAAAACTTAATAATTAGTGCTGATAAATATATATAGCAATAGAAGTAGTATAATGCATTTAAGTACAAAAGTAAGATGACGTATCAAAATGTTATTTTCACACTTTTTTGTGACAAATTTAACATAGACACTACCATTGAAGTTTGCATTAGAAACGGGCTTAGAAAATTAGCAGAACTAACGGATAAAGATATAATTAGTGAGGTTAACATATGTGATATCTACCTCTAATTGTTAATATTATTACAAACTGTCCAATAATAATGTAATTGGCTATATAAATGGACGGGCTCGATTAAAGTTTGTTGAGACTTCAACTAAGAATTCAACTTTGGTTCTATAGTGGCATCAACCAATGCAAATAATGATATTTAATTAATTGAATTTAAATGAATTAGAAATCAATTATTGGAGCCTCGATTATATAAATGTATTTGGTATTATTCAAGCTTCTGTTATGTAGGTGTATTTGGTCCTCTAGAAAGCTTCATAATTCTCGGAGATGAATTAATGGAGTATAACATTTTATAGTCTCTCGAGACTGTAAGAAAATTTCTTAGTATAGTTTCATGTACCGGATGTCACACTAACTAAAATTGTCTAGGATATTGTGTGGCGTAATTCTGTATAACTTTGTCATATTTATGTCACATGAAATTTATATGATAATATGGATATTAGTTGCAATTGGAATATTTATTTTAAGACTTACATTAGGAACGCGGAGTAGACTCGCCAATGGCGATGCGAAATGGGTATCAGAGGGGCCGTGGCTGGCCTCTCACAGGGAAGGAATGCGAAATGGCAGTGTGCTACTAAAAGGAGCCTGTGTTGCTAGGGGCTTCTACATGAAAAAAAAAAAAAAAAAAAAAAAAAAAAAAAAAAAAAAAAAAAAAGGGTGCTGCTGCTACTGTGCTTTATATTAGATATCATTTTTTTTTTTTTTTTCGATTTGTGGGTGTCAGAGTTACACAGGGGCCATGGTAATCTCTCTGATCGTTCCATATTTATTTGATGTCCCCATCAAGGACTATTAAGATTTTATATCTGGTTTACGAGGGAAAAAAATTAAGGGTTAAAGATTATTAATATCTTAGATTTATTTGACAATTTTAGTCATTTTATTAAAACTCAACAGTGTTAGAGGCAAGGGGACGTGAATTAATGTCTGTCAAAGACGTGTTCTTTGTATTAATTTTCAATAAAATATAGAGGTTATCATTGTAGTTACCTAAAAATGAAATTATTCAAATTTTTAGAAACAACCTCTACAGCAATGGTGTTGGGTTTTCTTCTGAAAAAAAAAAAGAAAAGAAAATTATACATGTGCCGACCTTTATTCCTCTAAACCTTCTAATCTGAGTTTTATAACTTTAATAAACCTATCTGCAGGAAACTACCCAAATACGACAACTAAATAAGAAATCGCAATTACTAACCTAAAATCTAAATTTAAATATGAATATGAATATTTCACAAAACTCATGACCAAAATCTCGAATCTAAGTCAATATCTGTTTTTTCTTTTTTTTTGTATTCCCCTTATACCGGTGGTGCATGGTTGTTCTTTTATGTAGATATGGATTTGCATTGTTTACACAACATATATATAATATATATTTGTATAAATATATATATATATATATGTATTATAACCTTGTATCCATCTCCTCTAATCCTCAATTTTGATCTATCTCCGCGTTCCCTACGCAACAACAACCAGGGAGAACATACATGGTTCTTGTGAGAATCGCCAAGAGGATTAGCTTTATTTGTCTTTACCACACGTTTTCATTTTGTCACTATATATATTGTCCTCTTCTCAAATGTTGTTGATTTTCTTTCCTTTTTTTTTTTTTTTTTTTCGGTTGGTTTGTTTTCCGGTTTGTTATCGTTTTTTCCTTTTTTATTTTTGTTTGTTTGGGTTTTAATTAATGTTGTTTCATTTTTTTTAATCCTTTGTTGAACAATAACTGTGTTGTTTTTAGATTGTTGGCTCACAACGAGGTCGATGGTTTTGAGAATGACCAAAAGATTATCTTCATTTGTTGTCTTTTCTAGAAGTATTAGGGTCCGTTTGGTGAATGAGTTTGAGTTGGAAGTTTTAAGTTTCAATAGTAATTTTTGTTGACTTTTCAGAAAGACAAAAACTTTTTAAGAAAAGACAAAAGCTTTTCAGAAAAAAGACAAAAACTAAATGAAAATTTTGGTTTGTAAATGATTTTCCCAAACACCCCTTAATTCCATCCTATCTGCTTTGTATTGTTTCGGTCATTTTTTTTTTTCAAATGAATTTGTCCCAATCGTTTTCATCATTCTCGGCTAAAGTAAACAAAAATAAATTATGAAGAATTTAGAAGGTGCAAATCTCAATTGAATTTTTGTGGTGTTCATATTGCAGCTCATTAGTAATGATAAGGTTTTATATAGGACTGATTTTTTAGAAGTATAATTTCGACTTAATTTTCTGATGTCAAATCCTGTCAGTTAAGGCTATTTTTACCCAATGAGATTATATTATTTTGAGACTTTGAATGCTTAAAATTTTCTTTCAAATTAATAATTTTGAGATGAACGCGTAGTGCATATGGGACGAGATTGATTTATGAGAGCAATTTAATTA
Organism: Ficus erecta; assembly: GCA_008635985.1. NCBI lineage: Eukaryota > Viridiplantae > Streptophyta > Magnoliopsida > Rosales > Moraceae > Ficus > Ficus erecta. The sequence goes on from BKCH01000817.1 coordinate 128,490, forward strand.
GGACACTGTAGTTATCTTTAATGCTACTAGCATTACTAATTGATGACTTCAGTCATTACATATGTATAGCTTTTAATCATTCTAACATTTAGGATTCCGAAATTTAAGGAGAGCTCAAATGTAAAAACGATTCTTTTTTTTTTTTTTTTTTTTTTTTTTGTGGTGGTTTGGGGGAGGGTTGTGGTAATAAAGTATTCATCCAAATTCGGTTGTTTGTCTTTAAATGACAAAATTAAAATAAATTATACTAACATTATGTTTCCATTGTTCTAATTTTTTTTATCCTTTTAATTAAATTATAACACCTTATTTAATTATTAAATTTTTTTAAGTGTTTCGTTTTTATGTATGTAGTTAGATTATGAAATTTAGACGATATGATAAATAAATAAATAATGTAGGGACAATTAATGAAATAGAAAATGGATAGAATATATATTAAATCCGCTAGTACTAGGTACTAGCTAGGCAATGCAATTAATTTTCAAAGAAAAACTTCCATATGGAATCATAGTGAAGTCCGCAAAGCCGCCGGTATCTAAAATCACATCTTCCCAATAAGGGAAACTAATTAGAATAAGGCAAGTCAATAAACCATAGAAGAACAATATCTTTACAAGAACGTACAAGACTTATTAAAGAATGGAAATAAATCTCTGTTGCCAGAAAATTGGACGTTTATTCTATGTTGCCCTTAATTACAAAATAAACCCCAACATAAGAAAAATAAATATTGAATAAAACATTAGATTTGAAAACAATTGACATTATTCCATATATAATCTCCCAAGTGCGGAGCTTGTAGCTTCAACTAGTCGTTTTTAAAAGTATCTAATAACTATTAAAAGGGATTTATAGCTAACAACTTTTTTTAAAAAAAAATTTAATAAATGACAGAAATTTTTAAAAATTAGTTTAAAAAGTCATTTTTTTTCTAAACTGATTAATCAATTTTCTTAATGGTCGATCATTAATTGACCACATAATAGTCAATCAGTTGATTGATTGTCAACTACTAATTAATCATAACGTAAATCACCAATTTCATAGTCAACCATTGATTGACTATTGGTTAATCACCAATTTTCATTGTCAATCACTGATTGATCATTAATCAATTACTGATTGACCAACCTGAAAAAATGACAACGGTAATTTCCTAAATAAAAAAAAGTTAGATTAACTATTAGATTAAGTGATTAAAAAAAACCACATAGCTTAATTTTCCCCTATTAAAATGTCAATAACTTTCCATTTTATCAATAATTAATACGATCTTTTTTCAACTATTCATAATTACGAGAAGAACAAATCTAAATTCATATACCCTATTAAATATGCTAACATTTTATAGATATATTGTCAAATAAGAAAATATTTTTTTCGATGATTGCATTCAACCTCTGTCAGAAATCAATTTAAAAATATTTTCTTTTCAAAATGGACAGTTTAATTACGAATCAAAAGATCATTTAAAATAAAACAAAAATGACTTTTCATTTCAGAACAAAGTCATCATCTCAAAATGAACAAAAATTGAACCTACGAAACAAATGAATCCTAACAAGACTTTACACCAGCAAGTCAAAAACACCAGAATTAGACTTATATTTCCTGATCCTCCAACCTCTTTTTGAGATTGGTTTTCCAAAGCTCCTACTACATAAAATTTAAAAATTTCAAAGTCTTTTAATTTTTTTTATTTCAACCAAAAATGAGATGGGTTTTTTTTTTTTTTTTGACTATAGGCTCACAATGATGAGAAAAATAAAACAATTAGATCTATATTACCTATTCAGAATCCAAACATATTTTAACTTTTTACACTATTTAAAAAATCAAATTTTATTTTTAATTCAAACTTATCAAGATACGTCTGGAAGAAATGTAACGCTACAGACAAGTAGACTTGACGAATACCTCAAGAAAATAAAACGTTGCCAAGCCACAAGCATACTTGTCAAAGAAACTAATGGATTAAAAAAAAAAAAAAAACTGTTCTCTCTCTCTCTCTCTCTCTCTCTCTCCCCTATAAATCTTGAAGTTCTCGAAGCATTTGTTTTCGAGTTCACTTTTTTGATCTCTTTTGCCCTTAATTCACCATGCAGCTCAAAATCCCTCACTCTTCCCTTAATAGAGCACAAGCTATTATACCAAAAACAGGTTGATGCCAATAATTTCGCCTACAACAAAAAAAATGTCAACTATTTCCTCAACTTTCCTTCAAAATGCTCCACCAATAAATTAAACTTGCCAAACGGGCTATATGGGGAAAGCAAGTTCTCGAAATCCTTATTGCTTGGCCAACATGAGCATAAATCTATGCGGGTATGCTTTATTTCTTTACAACTTATACATATGTTTGATGGCACAAATATTTTTTTTTTTTTAATTTGAAACAGGTAAACTAGAGAATCTGGGCCCATTTGGATTTAAGTCCTGATTTATTTTTATTTTTTATTATCTCTATGATCTTCTCTTCTCCTCCCTCTTTTCTCGGTTCTTGGAGGAAAACTCTTCACCAAAAAAAGAATAAAAGAATAAATAAAAATTATGGTGTCGTACATAAAGCGTCACAACCAAATCTACTGAATCATCCCTTCTTTAACCTCTCCCTCCTTCGCGAAAAACTTCGTGGTATCGTGACACCTCACGATCATATCCGAGGGATCTTGCAAGGCCTCAACCATAAACGGGATTTGGCCAGATATTCATGTCGGATCTTTTGCCAATTCCTGCTGGTCTATTTTATTTTTATTTTTATTTTTATTTTTCCTACATTTCTCTTCGATAGCGAGTCATCCACGTCGGGAGATGATGACTTTTCGCTGCTAAAAAAAAGGTAACGCACCAAACGTACTAGGTTATTTGCAATATACAAAGTGACAACTAAATTTTATAGTTGGAAAGATTATGTGGTGATAGTCTTTAGTATATAGTTTTTAATCTTTTTATTTTTTATTTTTTATTTTTTATTGCACTATCTAGTCATACACGTGGTGAGATAATGTGTAATTTTTGCCATTTAAAAAAGTCACGAATTAGGTAAATGAACGTGGGACCCACCAAAATTTTAAAATTAAATTCGAATAGATATGCTAGGATGTTCAATAAGCAGCAAACATGGCAAACTTGGGAAGGGGTCTGCAATCTATTTGCTATGCTTACCAGAAACTAGGTTGTTTATTTTGAAAAAAAATTAAAAAAGAACAGAAGGTATCAATTATATCAATTTTCTTTTGTACCCGAAATGAATCTACTCTCGATGCGAAGAGCGTCTACATGATTAGCATTTTTCATTAGTTAAACGTGACATGATTACCCTCATGATTTGATTAATGGTTTTAATTTGTTTCCTATTTAGCTTAATTATAAAGTGAAACATTTGGTGTTATAGGCATGCGCTTATGTTGAATCTGATGATTCCGATATGATACTCGCCAAACCTCAAGTTAAATCCGCTGATCTCGATTCCATGCTCGATGAAATTTTGCGTTTTGTGTCGGCTTGCTACAAATTCGTACGGCCATATGGTCTGCGTCAAGCTATGATATCCACCACGTAAGTGAACCTTCACAAGAAAATTAAGAAAGAGAAGGGGGAAAAAAAAAAGTTTGTAATTAAAGAAATCTCTAAAACAAATTATAAATTACTTCTCTATGTAATTTATTTATGCCTGTTCTTTGTTTTCTTGGCCAGTTGTGTCTTTGCAAGAGTGTTAGTTGACAATTCACATCTGTTTAAATGGTCTCTGCTGCTTAAAGCATTTCCTGGCCTAATTGCTGTAATGCTTGCGTATGCTTATTCTAATGGCCTCAATCAGATTTTCGATGTTGATATTGACAGGTAAGTTTTCTAAATATCTAGTTTAACATCCCTTCACTATTAGATTAGAAGATGTTCCATTAAGTTGCCTTTAAATGATTCATATTATTAAAAAATAATAATAACGATACATCATAAAATGAAAAATACGTAACTTATTAGGGATAAAAAAATATGACAAAATAGTCATTTCAATTTTACAGAACCTACAAAATTAAAATACTTGGACATTTTATTTTATTTTATTTTTAATTATTAGTCCAAAATGTTTTAGCTTATTTTATCCTTTGTGTTTTAATATCAGGGTAAACAAACCTTATTTACCTATACCAGCAGGGGAACTTTCAATGAAACAAGCATGGTTCCTGATGACATTTGATGTAGTTGCTGGCTTGTCGATTCTTCATTTCATGAATGCCGACCTATTCGTTACTTCTCTCTTCTGTCTTGGTCTTTTACTGGCCACCTTTTATTCTGCTCCTCCCTTGAGATTTAAGGGATCTTCCATTGCAACGGCTACTGTAATTCCTTTGGTATATTTATTTTCTTCCATTCCTCTTTTAAAAAAAATTGTTTTTGATCATTATAAAATTTATAATTGGGTCATTGGAAACACAAAGGTCCTCTAAAAAGTTTAAAATGACAAAAAACTAATGAAAATATGTTTGGAAAATATTACTTTCCATTTATCCTCTTATTAGTTGCTAACTTGGGAACAAATTAATTCTACTAGAAAAAAAATTTATCACTTTAGATTCTTTAAATGTATTATGACATCTTCTAAGTCTGTTAAAAGAATTAGGTGGTCATAGAGTGACAACTTAATTGGAAAAATCTGAGCATGATTTGATTTCATGAGTTTCCCTCTAGTCAAGGGAAAAAATATATATTCTAAGTGATAATAAAGTGCACTACTTTATTCTAGAAGTATGAGAGGCACTTAGTAATAATGGAATTGATGGTTAATATATATTAGAAATGTCTTAAATTCAGCAGTCGAACAGGTTCAATAGTTATAAATTTCATGTAGAATTTTTTAATTAGTAGATGATTCGTGTATTTTTTTATTTAGGTTCTTGTAATAACATTATCACTAAAAATTATTACCATAAAATTAATCAGTTGCTATGAGAATGTCAATATATATATATATATATATATATATATATATATTTGTGCCATTTTATTAAGGTTCCTGATAAGATACAATGGATATATAGATTGTAAATCTGTGGAGTACATATACTTTGTGAAGATAGTGTTTGTTTCTATTTATACAAATAACATCTTAAAGCGGGGAAAGAGCTATGGTATTAGTTTGTCATATTTATTCTAGAGGGGAAAAAATATATGATATTTGGATGATAAAAGCAACTTAATTAATTATACACGCAGATCTGTGGTGTCATTCAAAATCTGGGTGTACTTCATGCCGTCGGAGGTTCTCTTGGACTTCCATTTTTTTCATGGAGGTACGTGTAACTATTTTTCATACATTCTTTTTTTAATTTCTTTTTCATTTTTTTATGCACAATTAATACATCTTGCTCATGTAGAATTAACTTAATTACTTTTTCAAGATGTTGTTGCTTCTTCATTTTATATAATTGCATTTAATTAACCCTACATATATATATATATATATAACTTCTTACATTTGAGATCATATATATACACATACATACTTCAACTTTTAATATAAATCTCATGTTTAGATTTCGATTTTCTCTGCAGCCCCCCAATTATTTTCATCATTATCTTTGCCACATTGTATTTTGTGGTCATTAGCCTCACAAAAGATATCACAGATATAGAAGGTGACATAAAGTAAGTTATATTATTTTTTGAACTAAAAAATTTAAAATTTTCCGTTTGGATTGCTCTTTTGCTCTTGCAATTTTATTTTCTTTCATTTTTATTTGCCTGGATCAATAGTATTATCTAAAAATACATCCAACAATATCACAGGCATAACATACTTACATTTGCGGCAAGATTTGGACCCAAAAATATTGTGTTCTTTAGCACCGGGGTGCTATTGGTGAATTATCTTGGTGCTATGGCAGCTGCCATTTACATGCCTCAGGTAGTTAATTTATTCTTCTTATAATTATATATGTAGTTATATTTATGCATATATTTTTGGTAAAATTACCATAAATACACAATACTTTTTTTGCAAAAAAGTGTGTAAATTTCCCTATGTTTTTATATCCTCTGTTATTTTGGTACTTTTATTTATAGTAAAATAATTTATTTTGCAATTAACAAATGACAGAAAAAAAAATCATAGATTCACCTAAGTAAATATTTAATTAACTTCTAAAAAGAATAATAGAAATAAGACAAAAGTGTCTAATTTCTTGTGGATAAGATATGACAAACAAGTTTTTTCCATTTCTTACAGGCTTTCAAATGTTACTTAATGTTGCCCACTCACTCAATATTCGCCTTCTGGTTACTTTTCCAGGTTTGTCATACGCAAATTCTAGAAAAACTAATAAAAGTCAAAGTGTAAAACGCAAAATTTACTATAGAAACTATATTTAATTTATCTAATCAATAAACATTGTTATTAAATTATTGTATTAATTTATCTAATTTTTTAATGAGTGTGGACGTAAACTGTTTTTGGTTATAGATCAGATTGTTAAGATTTTAATTTAATAACTAAAACAATAATATCTATTAATACAATAAAAATACAGTTTTTATCATAAATAATTTTTCTAAAGTAAAAACTCTCTCTCCAATTTATTCTCTTGTGTGCTTAATTACAGGTCAGGAAGTTGGACAAGGCAAATTATGCCAAGGTAATAATATATATATATATATATATATAGCCAATCTTCTACTCAAATGTCATATTATACTTGTGAGTTTTGAATTACTAATAAGTTTTATAAGTGTGTGTGTGCAGGAGGCAAGTGCAAATTTCTATCAATTCCTTTGGAATCTTCTTGCGTTGGAGTTTCTCTTGTTTCCTTTCATATAGCGACTCGTGCATTAATCTTTTTCTTTTTTCCCCTTTATACTTTAGTTGAGGGAGAGGGAAAAAAGAGAGTTGGTTATAATGTTTGGTAACTATTGTTTTTATACATGTATATATGTAAGATATTATATAGTTTTGATACAGTAGTTGTCGAGTGCCACAGTTGACATTCCGAACGATCTCCACCATTTTCATTACCGCTGTATATTCTAATTTGTAATATTAATGTAGTTAATTGTAAATAATTTTGTCGAATCTGTGTATATATATATGATCTGTAAACTTTTCATGTACAGAATTAGGATAAACTATAAGACATTATATAATGGCCTTACAAGGGAAATTGTTAGGAATTCACCAAAATATAACGAATTTTTCAACAAAATAAGATATTAATTAAACAAGCAAAATAATACTGAAAAACAATTTAATTAACGTCATATTTCAATTTCTTTTAAAAGATTAACATTGTTATTATTATGTCAATTTCTTTTAATTAACGTCACATATTTGTAAGCTCAAGATGAATAATTTCAAAATTAAAAATTCAGAATGTAAATTATAACTACGTACAAAAATTAAAAATTATACTTTTCATTGATACTAAAAGTTCTAAAATATAATAAGTTATTTATAAAATTACTTAACATTACATGTAAATCAAATAGATTAATTACATAAATTTAAAAAAAAATACATTTATTAAACAAGTATCTAAGCATCTTAAATTCTCGCTTTGCACCATATACAAATACTAGGAATTAAAAATCTCTTGGGACCACTCACCCAAAAAACAAAAAAATCTCTTGGGACCCACAAAAAACAATCCTTACGTGAGTAGAAGGATTGGGATGGAGCTAAGGAAAAAAAAAATGTTTTCTCACATTAATCTTTACTAGTTTAAAAACATAACATATGCTATACAGATGATTACACATATTTGAGAATTTTTATTTAAATAAAAAAATATTTAAGTAAGAAATATACAAAAACAAAAAAAAAAACAAAAAAATCAACAAAATACCTGAAAATAAAATTAAAAAAAAAGAGGTATAAAAAAGATAAAAAAATAAAATGATTAAATTTTTTAAAAAATGAACCAATATAAAAAAGGAGGGAGTCTGCCGTAGAACCCCTTTGAGGGGCACTACCGTAGAGTCCCATAGAGTCTAATTTTAGGACCAGCGATCAAACTGTGCGGAAATGATTGCGGAGTTGCACAAAGGGCCACATGCACATGGCCGTAGAGGAGCACTCCCCTGAAGCCCCAGTGCCCCCGGCTCTCTCTCAGAAATCCTTTTCTCTTCATGAAAAAGCTTGGGCAGAAAGTCAGACCCCGTCTTTGTCAATCGATGCAGCAAAATGGTTACTCCTCGCAGATTTGCCGGTTCGGGGAGGTGAGGATGCGGAAGGTGATCGCCGAGAAAGAGGAACACAATGTAGGATAGCAGAAGGTGCCGGAGTGAAATGAACTTCGCCAACCTTCAAATCGGAAGGGAGAGGCTGCCGGCGGCGTGAGCAGCTTTTGATTTTTTTTTTTCCTTGTTGCAGAGTTATGGATAAGGTGTTTGGATAAACTAAACAACAATAAAAAACAACAGAAAGAGGAAAGAGTGAAAAGTTTGGAAGGAGGAACGAATGATTTTGTCGTCGCCGATTAAAGTCCTCCCCTTTTGTTTCCTGGTGTGCAGAGCTCCTAGTAGGGGATGGAGCCCTTTTTCTTTTTTCTTTTCTTTTTTTTGGAGGAAACGGTCTTGAAATATGAACAAAAATCAAAAAAATGTGAAAAAAAAAAAATGAAGGAGAATGAAGAAACATGCTTCTTTATCTTTCTTACTAAGGTCTTGTTTGGCAAAAAACTCTGTTTAAACTAAACTATACTTTTTTCATCATGTTTTTTATCTTTTTCCCCAAAAAATTATTTGTCTTTTCTGAAAATTCAAAAAAATTCAAAAAAAATTACTATTTAAACTTACAAATCTTAACTCAAACTTACACACCAAACACCCTCTAAATTATCTGTAATAAAACAAAGCCAACAAATTTTTTTTTAAAAAAAAAAGAAAAATTCAATCTCACAGAAATCCAGAAAACAAACACAAGATAAGAGCATTTCTGAGAGAGAGAGCCGGGGGGTAATGGGGCTTCAAGGGAGTGCTCCTCTACGGCCATGTGCATGTGGCCTTATGTGCAACTCCGTAGTCATTCCCACACACGATCGGAGTGGTCCTAAAATTGGACTCTACGGTAGTGCCCTCTAAGGGACTCTATCACAGACTCCCCCTCTCATCCCTCTAAGTGTCATACAGCTCATCAATTTACTGACATTAGACAATGCAAGTTTTCTGCTTTGTTGACACGTGTGGATGTATTGGTGCGATTGATGCACTGAAGTCGACGCCTATAAATATCACGAAGCAAGAACAAATTTCTTTTGGAATCTTCTTTTGTCCAAATATGTTTTATTATAATGCTTTAGTCGTGCTCCTGTTTTAGAAAAAGAAATGTAATTGTATACTGACTTATTTTAATAAAAACTTGTAATTAAATGGATCCTAACTTGATAAAGATATTACTTTCATATTTATGCATATTCTTAATAATAGAATTTCAGAATTAAAATCTCATTTGCTAACAATTATAACAGAAATTTGTATCTATATATTTTTTCATGTTGGTGCATCTACATTTGAAAATAATAATAATAATAAATTAAAATTAAAATTTTGTTGGCTCTGCCACTACTGTCACTTGTTATAAGGGCGTGCGGCAATGAAATTAGGGTTAAATTTCAATAATATCACCTCTGAAAATTTTAATTTTAAATTTAACATCACTTTTCATTCATTTCACTCGTAGCATTTCCACATCAACTTTTATGGGTCTCACATAATTAGATTGTCAAAACCATTTTTCTTCCCTTAGCAAAAATACCAATTTTCTTCCCTTTTTTCTCTATTGTGCCTTTCTCCTCTCCATTTTCCCAAAATCCATTTCAAAATTTGAAACAAGAAAGAGAGAACAAGAGAGTTTTGGTGCTAGGTTTGGATTTGCTCCCACCGCCACCACCGTCATTAGGGTTTGGGTTGTTTGGGTCTTTTTTTTTTTTTTTTTTCCTAACTCATATTTGGGATGTGAGGGATGGCTTGATATTTGCTGAAATTCTTAATGATAGTCTTGATGGCAACTTTGAGGTAGCGGCAAGGTGATAGCTTGGAAAAAAGAGCCTAGAAGGATGGTGCCTTTGGCTAGATTTTGTGCCTTGAGGCTAAGACAAAAATCGATAGATGGTGATGATTGAAGGTGACTACAAAACCAATTGGACACTCTAGTTGGAAATGAGGTTTTTTTTTTTTTTTTTTTTGGTAAATACTAGAAAGGAAGTTTGTGCTCACTAGAAACTTTCTTTTAGCTTTTCATCCATTGCTAGTTTTTTATTATTATATTATTATTTTAAAATATGTTGTTTGTTTGTGTTATTTGCACTTTGGTTTTTGATCGGTTTCCACTTTCTTGTTAATGAAATGAACTTCATTAATTTTGGAGCCAGAAAAAAAGTGAATTGTTCCCTAAAATGAAGTTATTATATTGTTGTTTTAGCTTTAGTATAAAAGGCTAAAGTTTATTGTATTGACTCTTTTGCAATCAAATTACACACACACACACAAATGCATTACTACTATATCGTAATTATCTACTTTTTTAAGACAACAATTGAATAGTTCAGTTCTTAATTTGAGTTATAAGTAAATTTTCTTTTAGGGTAGCTATACGGGTGTATATTAGTTCCATGTTTTGGGAGAATTAATTGATTTTTGAAAATAGTTTGCATTTTTAATTGAGTTTTTTTAAAAGTTCGCATTTTTAATTGATTTTGTGATATAAATTAAAAGTTTATTGCTAATTTTGTATATTTCCAAACATGATGTTATGTTTTGGTTTTAGATGGTGGTTATTTGTAAATCTATATATTTCTCAAAATGTAGATGTGTTGTTATCATTGATATTGTCCATTGAGATTTTGTTATTTCAGTTTTTGGATTTTTCCTTTGAGAAAACATAAAAATTGAAGGAGTTTTGGTTTTGTTGTGTGGTTACATGTATCTTTATATGTATATTTATCTGAGGTCATTTGTATTTTTACCTATAAGTCATTTTAACGATGACTGGTTGGTCATAAATATAATTACTATCTCTTGTGATAGTTCATTTTATGAGGCGCGTTCCTTATGCTAAAATAATTCGCGCAAAGATAAATACATTTGTAAACATTAGAGAGATGATGAAAAATCTCAGGGACAACCTAAAAACCTCAAAACACAAACGAAATATAGAAGAAAAAATTGCTGAAGTAAGGAGATTGGGGTTTTGGGGATGGTAAGGGTCGGACCAGATCACTGTCATACGGAAAGGAGGGTAAACCAGATAGATCGCTTGTGAGGGTCACAACGAAATCGTGATGAAGCCACCATGCAGGGTGGTGTCGGAGGTTGCAATATGGCGGCGACATGTTATTGTGTGGGGCGGCATGGTGAGAGCATGCTGCGAGGCTTGCAATATAAGCCATAGTGTGGGGAAGATGTTCTTTGTTTTTTATTTTGACATTTTTTTTTTCAGTTTTACAATCTATTTTTTTAAATTTTTTATATGTAAAACAAAATTCAATGTAGATTAAGATGGGAAATTATTCTATTATAAAATTTTATAATAGTAACTACAAGATTTAAAAAAAAAAAAAAAAAGGAAGTACAATATGAAAAAAACAAACACAAATAAGTAGTGGAATAACAAAAAAGTACAGGTTAAGAAAGGAAATTATGCTATCAGAAAATGTATCTTTAACAAATACAAAAGTATTGATTTGCACTAATATAGCTCTATATGAAAGGAAATAAGAGAAATTCCAACCCAAGAAGCTGCCAAAGGAATTGATAGAAATTTGCGCTTGCTTCCTGCATATTATATGTATACACACACACACACAGAGTAAAGTCAAAGTTGTAGTCAATATAAAAATTCGTTACTCACTAGGACATCATGAATTTGATCAGTTGAAGCTGCATATATTACCTTGGCATAATTTGCTTTGTCCAACTTCTTTGCCTGAAAGCACAAAAGAAAATTATATAAGTTTCAAGAGATTTTACGTAATATGCATACATATATATATATATATATATGTTGTTGAAGTTTATTATGTATCAAATCATGACAAACCTCAATAAGCAACCACAAGGAGAAAATTGCGTGGACGGGCACCATTATGTAAGGCTTGAAACCCTGTAACAATTAATAGAATTTTTTTTATCTCAGATCGTTTTCTCACAATTTTTTTAAATATCTTTAACAATTTTTTTTATTCTACGTCTGTTTTGTATTTCAACTAATTTTTAATTACTTTGAAAAATCTACGAATCTTCTACCGGAATTATCATGAGTAAATCGGTGATTATTTGGTTAGATAAACCATTACTTTTACCATCAGTAAACTAAATAAAAAATAGACACAAATTAAAAAATAATAATAATTAGAAGAAGAAGAACATTTACAGATATCTTTTGAAAAAGAGTCAAGATTTACCTATTTTTGTTTGAATATTTCCAAGAAAATAAATTTCATATGTTACTAATATTTAAGATTTCAAACGAAGAATAATGAGTTACCTGAGACATGCAAATGGCTATCACCACAGAACCAATGTAATTTACTAGAAGTGTCCCTGTGCCAAGGAGTGCAACTTTTCTAGGTCCATATATTGTCGGAAATGTTCTTATATTATGCCTGTTGCAATGTTGAATTTTTTTTTTTTAATAATGACAAAGGTACAAAGCTAGAAAAGGTTTTGAGATTAATGAAAGAGTAATCAAACTATTTGGTAGATGTGTTGACACAATAAAATATAACTTACTTGATGTCACCTTCCATGTCTGTGAGATCTTTTACGTTGTTAATAACCAGATAAAAAAGTGTAGTAAAGGTGGTGATAAAAACAGTTGAAGGACTGCACATCAAATTGAAAGATTAAAAAAAATGAGATTTTATGAAAAGTTGAATTATGTATACGTATAAGCTACAAAAGTTAGACATTGAAAGTTAAGAATAATGTAAATTGGGTAGTCAAATAAACTACTATATTTTATTCTACAAAGAATTTGTTGAACCATTAATATACTCTTGTGAATTGGTGTTCATTTTTAATTGGTTTTGTTTGACATTATCTTTTTTAACTATTGATTATGTCGACGTTTAAATAACACCTAAAAGTCGAAGTAAAAATTGAAGTATTAATTAAGAAAGAGAAAAAAAAAAAAAGAATAGTACCATTTGTCATACTCAACTATGTACTATATATTAAGTTAATAAATGGAAAATTCATAACCATAAATCAAATCAACTACTGTTTTATATATGTAAGTAAATGTCAGGCAACCTATTAACGGAAGTTCAGATTAATTATCTGACTAATTTAAGTTTGATCTACTAACTGAAAGTTCTCTGAAATCCATAATTATTCTAGATAATATGTCAAAAATAAATTTGGAAGACAGAGAGACAAGACATGGAAAATAAAAGAAGATTTTTGTTTCCGAAAAATTGTTACGCACCTCCACTGGAATGGAAGTCCAAGAGAAGCTCTGGTGGCATAAAGTATGCCAACATTCTGAAGAATACCACCCACCTGCATATGTTTACTTTTGTTATATCTAACTACTCTTAAATCGCAATGCGTTTTACTTATTTTAATGAAGACATGTTATTTTATATCAGAGGGATTTCTCATCAAAATAACTGTAAAAAAAATCCATTAGAACTAATAACATCTATCATCAAATAAAGTACTTTACTTCTGTGTCTCTTTTAAGTTGTCTTACTAATTTCTCAACTTTTTTTTTCGGTAAGATTCTAATTTCTATACTCGACATGATCACAGCCGTGTTTTTTTTTTTTTTTTTAATGGAAAGTGTCCAATGGAAAATTAATTTTATTAAAGCAAAATTTCAGTAAAACACTTGAAGGATGGGAAGAGAATAATAATACCCAAGAATTGACAATAGATGTGACAATAGAAGATCGCTTATATCTAATGGGAGGAACTGAATAGAAGGTGGACATCAAAACCAAGACAATAGAGAGAAGTAGTGATGAAGTCAGCATTCATCAACTGCAAAATCAATAAGCCAGAAAGTGCAGCAAATATGACCAAGAACCAAGCTTGTTTTAGTGAAAGTTCCCCTGATGGTATAGATAAATAAGGCTTGTTTATCCTGAAAATATAACATAAAGACATACATTATTATATATTTCCCAGCTGCACAGCGACTTACCGGTTTTGCCCTTTTGGCATTGTCCGGTCATTAGAGAGAGAGAAAGAGAAAGAGAAAGAGAAAGAAAGTCAGATAGAGATAGAGAGAGAAAGTAAAATATCTATATCTAAATTAAAATAAAGTTTTTAAAATATAAGATGGAAAAAGAAAAATCATAAGATAAAAAATTATATTTTTAAATTATTTCCAATTATAAAAAATAAAATTATATACGTTAAATAATATTTGAAAATTTTAAATTATTGAATTAATAAAAATTTAACAAAAAAAAACAAAATAATACATTTAAAGAATAAATAAATTCAATTAAATTATAATATTCAAAATAAACTAAAAAAACTAAAAAATTTGAAATTAAATAATAATTTACAGAAATTTCAAAATATAAAAAGGTCTATAAAATTACAATAAAATTAAAAATTAATAAATAATGTTTCTACTGTAATGAAACGTAATTATCAAAAATATTTATATTTATTATATAGCTAAATTATTATTTATGTCATATATTAATATTATTATTTAAAATTAAAATTTTTAAAAATATTTATTCTATTTCTAGGTTTATTTATTGATTTAATTAATTTTGTTTAAATTTAATAAATTTACTTAAGTTATTAAATTTTTTTGACTATTTAAGTTTAAAAGTTTTTAATTTTATTTATTCTTTCTGATTTTTTAATAACAATATATTATTATATTTTTTCTATTAACAACAATTCTTACACTTAATATTTTATTTCAATATTTGATATTATTATTATTTTATTCATTGACTTCTTTTATTTTTTTCTCTTTTTTTTAAACAAAATGTTCAATAAGTTTCTTTTATATTTATATCTATCTTTAGAAATAAATTTTTTAAAATTTCTATTCATTTTTAGGTTTATTGTTAATTTAATTGGTTTTTATTTTATTAAATTTACCCAGCAACTTTGTTATCCTTTTGACTTTTCAAATTTTTTTAATTTTATTTATTATTTGAACTTTTTTATTTCAAGAAAATTACGCTTATAAATATGAATATATATACTTTAATATATAATAGTAAATACTAAAAAATATATATTTACTGTAATTATAATCTATATCTTAATTAACTGCTTTTATTATATATAACTCAATTTTTTTCATTTTTTGTTTTTTCTTCCTTTACCGTGCAATACATGGGTGTTAAACTCGCATCAGCTAAAAGGCTCTGTGTCAACTATTCTACCAAAAAATTTAAATTAAAAAAAAAAAAAAAAAAAAAAAAAAAAGAAGAAGAAGAAAGGCTTCTGCTTGCATTGACGTTGACCAATTATGTGTTATTGTGAGTGGGCGCCAGTGCCCACACACACAAGTTACAAATTTTGTTTTTTCTCTTATACTTTTATGGAATTTTATTTGTGTCCCATTTTACAACAAAAATACTGCACCAAATAATTACCCTCCTAATTCAATAAAAAAATTATCACCTCTCATTTTTTTCATATTACCCAAATTGGGTTTTTTTTTTTTTTTTAAGAATTGTGAATATCAAGAACATAAATAATGAGCCAAAGTCCAATATGTATAGCTATATCCTTTTACTCGAAGACTAAAGAAAACTTTTAACACGGAACGTTACTAATGTTATTTCTTTTATATAACTACAAAATAATAATAGAAAAAAAAAAAAAAAGAACTTTCAGTCACAATATATTTTTCACACTTATAGTTACCACATTTTTATATGACAACTTTTATTGACAAGATTGTGACTAATATACATTTATACATATACATATATATATATCTATATGAAAAATTCTGAAATGATATTATCTTCAAGAAATATTGAGATAGTTTCAAGAAATATTATCTTCTATTGCATTTCTGAAATGATATTGAAACACACATATACAAATATATATATATATATATATATATACATATATGAATAATATACACCCTTGAGAATTGAGCTTACCTATCAATATCGACATCGTAAATCTGATTAATGCCAATACAATAAGCATTTGAGAGCAGAATGGCAATTAGACCAGGGAACGCCTTAAACAAGAGAGACCATGTAAATAATTGTGGGTTCTCAACCAGCACTCTTGAAAATAAAAAACTGCCCAATAAAAGCAAGAAACTCGATTATAACCACGACCCGACTTGGTTCAAAAACAAAAGGATGCTTCTTATTTTCCCTCTCTAATTTCCAGTGATAATTCACTTACATGGTCGTCGATATTATATGGCACATAATATGGGGCCTTGTGAATTTATATGAAGCAGATCCAAAACGTAAAACTTTGATAAGTACTGTCGTATCGGAATCGTCTTGTTCAGCCCGAACACATGCCTAATACCAATTGTTTCAGTACTTGATAAGTTGAATGTGTATAGAAAACCAATGGGACAACTAATAAAGGTAACAAAACTACAAGATCGGTTATGAAAAATATGTTGAGTGACTCCTCAAGCAAGCCCTTTTGGCCCTTTCTCGGGGTTTT
>BKCH01000818.1:0-125956 GCA_008635985.1 Ficus erecta
CCCCCCCCCCCCTTCCTCTGTTGCCTAAAAAAATACATATGGAGAAAAAAAAATCCTTTGAATATCAAGGCCCCGTTTGATTCAGCGGTTTGAGTTGAAATTTTTAGGTTGGAGTAAGTTGACTTTTTAAAAATTAAATTAAATTTTGTTGATTTTTCAGAAGGAAAAAAAGACAAAAATTAAGTTGAAATTTTTGAGAATTTTTGAGTTAGAGATATAGGCCGAATCTCTACATAAACTCCAAAAGAGCGTAGTTGGAAGGAGATTGATTGTCGTCAGATTCAAGTACCTAATGACATCTATTTCATGAACGAATTATTTAAGTGTCGATGCAAAGTGTTGTATACAAAACCAATTTGAATTCGTTATATATATATATATATATATATATATATATTAATATTTCTTGGAATTGACGTTAAGTTCATTATTTCCTTTTACTTTTTTTTTCCCCCTCTTTGAACTATGATGGTAATACGCAATTTTTTTATGAATAGAAAAGAAAGCTTTGGATTTTAATATGCTATATCTTTCGTCCCAGGTCAAATTATACACGTGAATTAAGTCACATTACAGTTTTTTCTTCTTTTTTTTATGTCGGGGAAAACACGTAAATGATACAAATTTAAAGACCGTTACACCAACATGATACAAAAAATTAACACTAGATCAATAAAGTATAAAATTAAACTAAATTTATCTAAAATTTGTATTATATTGATTAAAAATAAAAAATTTGTGTCATGTTAATTAAAAGATTAAAAAATAATTATTTAAGTAATTTTCTCTTATGTTTTTCCTGTCAATGCTGTTACTTATGATGCTTCGCACAAAGCAAAAAGGAATCAAACTAAATCAATTACCAAAAAAAAAAAAAAAAGAAAAATCATAATATTAAGCCAAACTACACTTCGAGATCAACATAAATTTCTTTATTCTTATCTTTTGATGGCCAACAGTTGACGAATGATGAATGACTCATCATTACATACAAAGATGATACATATCAAATTTGTCTTATCTCTTCAATGAGTAGCTTCTCTTCTATTGCCTTGTTGCCACATCAGCATACTTCTTCGCTCTTTCCCTTCTCTCTTCTCCCTCTTTACCTTCATCCATTACTTTATCTATAGCCTCCTTAACTTCCCTCCTCTTTACCATCACCCCAAACTTCTCTTCATTCCCTAAGGTAATGGCAAACTTAGCCCCAACACTCTCACCAATCCTCAACACTTGCACAACCATTTTCTCATTGTAGAATTGGTCGGCAAACATAGGCCAAGTTATCATTGGCCTTCCGGCACATACCCGTTTTAAAGTCGAATTTCATCCACAATGAGTCAAGAATCCGCCGATCGAAGGGTGTGACAATATCAGTACCTGTAATGATGGGGTCAGAAAACTTTTTTTAATAGACGTGTTATGAAAAAAAAAAACTAGAGATACTAATTTTTTTTTTAGTGAGCATAATTATAGTTCTTCTTATAAATTGAAATAAATTTAATGTCAGTGTGGAAAATTGAATGCCTGTGGGGCCCATCCATGGATTAAGAGTCCCTTGCCTTTTGTCCTCTCCTCAAACCTACTTTCCACTTTCCATTTCTCAACCTCTTCTCTCTTGTTTTCTCTTACCACCCAAATGACTGGCCTGTTTGATGCTTCCAACCCCAAACCAAGCTCAATCAACTGTGGACTTGAAAAACGACAGAGGCTTCCTAGACCAGCATAAACGATAGAATTCTTTGGCCAAGAATCAATCCAAGTCATGCACTGTTTCTAATCAATTGCAGCCGTGTTTTTACCTCTCTGAGCCTTGTCCAACTCTTTCTTGTTGGTTAGAGAAACTGGCCCAATACACCATACTTTACCTCCCTTTACCCTTTTGAAACCTTCAACATATTTAGACTCCAACTCCTCAAAGCTATTCACAACAACTCCAATTGCTCCTTCTTCAGATTCAGTTACTTCCTTGTGAATATCCTTCACATCTTTCGAAGCCGGATGCAAATCCCCCGGCAATTGGTCTAAACGAAACTCGATATGATCAGGCAGATCAGGAACCACAAACGGTTCCGATTCAAGTACTACATGATCATGAACTTTGGACCTTCTGATGATGTGAGTGCACAATAGAGAAAAATTATAGAACAACGAAAGTACATTTGAACTTCTGCTGTATAATATTTATAAAATATAGAGAGTGCAGTAAGGTGTAGCTCATCCCCACTTTCAGTAACTTCTTGATGAAAGCTTTCATCTGGAACAAGGAAAATTACAAACGACAATAAAATGAGAATAATCGTAATTGTTATGGAAAAAAAAAATGAGAAACAATGAAAATGAAGACAAAAAAAAAAAAAAAAAAAAGAGGGAAGAGAAGAGAATAAACATTAGAACGACAGAATGACAATAAAACGACAACAAAAACTGACAAAAAAATCTACTAGAAAACGACAACAAACTTGAAAACATGAACAAAGAATTACAAGAATGAAAAGGCGAGAAAAGAGTCCAACTATGAAAAAACGAGGAAACATTTACAGATATGATTTAGGATTAAAACAACAACAAAAGTGGAAAATGACGATGAACATGATAACCTATGAAAAAACCGGGAAACGACAATCAAAAGCGAAATCGCGACAAAAGTAAAAAGAGGCCAAGAAAAGATTCTAACAGAGAAACTCGGAAAAAACATCAATAAATTTTCAAACGACAACATGATATCAAAAGATAAAACGACAATGAAAAGAAAATGTAAAGATAACAAGGAAAACGACAACAAACTTACAAACAAGGAAAAGTTAAAAAACGACAATCAAAAGATTGGATTAGGAACATAAGATTATGCATTATTCAAATGCTTCATATCCTCTAACAGCAACGTAATATTGACATAAGAAGATCCTCCTTCTTGTATTGCCTTCTTTGCGGCCTCCGCGAGCTCTTGAGCTTTTTTCCTTCTCTCTTCTCCATGTTTCCCCATCTCCATTACCTTGTCAATAGCCTCTCTAATTTGGTCCCTCTTCACTAACACCCCAAACTTCTCTTCATCCCCAAGATGGACAACCTTTTCAGCTCCGACGCTCACACCAATCTTGGATATTTGCACGAGAAACTTCTCGTTGTAAAATTGCTCCGCAAACAAAGGCCATGTTATCATTGGCACGCCGGCACATATTCCTTCTAGTGTCGAATTCCAACCACAATGTGTTAAGAATGCACCTATTGAAAGGTGTGACAATATCAGCACTTGTGGGGCCCAACCACGGATTAAAAGGCCTTGTCCTTTGACTCTCTCCTCAAACCCATCTTCCTTTAGCCAATTCTCAAATTCTTCTTTCTTGTAGGCTCCTCTTATGACCCAAATGAACGGCCTCTTTGATTCCTCCAATCCCAAACCCAGCTCTATTTGTTGAGGAGGTGTGAGACGATTTAGGCTCCCTAGACAAGCGTAAACGACAGATCGTGGACCCCACGAGTTGAGCCATTTCAAGTAGTACTCTTCCTCCTCGTTGTTCGAGGCCTTGAAGTTCCCTCTCTGAGCCTTGTCTAAGTCATCCTCGTTGCATAACGACACCGGTCCAACGCACCACACTTTTTTTCCGGTCGTTTTCTTATATTCCCTTTCGTACTCCGATTCCAACTCCTCAAAGCTATTGACCACAACCCCATACGCCCCTTCTTCGGCTTCCATGACTTTCTCACGCATGGACTTATAAAGCTGGTTCGAACCGGGATTGAAAGCGCCCGAGAGCTGAGCTCTCGTGAGCTCGATTCGGTCGGGCAACCCCGGAACCACAACGGGCTCGGATTCAGACGCAACACTCTCGTGAACCTTAGACACGCGCAAGTGATGAATACATGAAACGGCAAAACAACTCAGCCCGCCAAACAAAATCCTAGGAATTCCGAACTTGCGAGCCACGTCACCGGACCACAAGATGTTTTTGTCGGACACTATGCAGTTTGGACTTGGTTCTAGCTCTTGGAACAACTTTTCAAACGGTTGTTGTAACAACCCCAAGGCGTACATGAAATTCGTTAGGAGACTAGGCGATGGCAGAGTGTCGATGCTCTCGCATCCCTCGGGCAATTCGGCCTCGGCGTGCGGGAATCGGAGCTGCAAAACTTGGATTTGAAGTCCGGAGTTTGTGTCACGGTCGATGATTGAGTTGAAACGGATGGCGTTTAGAGGTGTGGTGACTATGGTGATGGTGACTTTGCGTTTGGCTAGAAGTCTTGCTATGTCTATTAGGGGAAGAAGGCGACTTTGAGTCATAAAGGGTATGATCAGAAAGTGAAGGTTTTTCTGTGGTTCTTCTTGTGTTGCCATTGCAGAATTTTCTTTGGAAAAAATGCTCATGAATTGGGAGAGTAATTAAAAATGTGGATATAAATTATATATCTATATATATATATATATATATATATAGATATTTGAGTGGGCTAAGTAGCCATCTAATTTCCACGGTTGGTGGTCGTGTTGTGACGTCATGGCATACATAACACATACATGTCAATTAAATTATATAATTTAGGGCAAAAAGATTAAAATATTGTTTCACCTAATAATTGTCTTTTTCTCTTTACAAAATTTATATATATATGGAGAAAAGAAAATCCTTTGAATATCGAGGCCCCATTTGATTCGGCGGTTTGAGTTGAAATTTTTAGATTGAAGTTGGTTGATTTTTTAAAAATTAGTTAAAATTATTATTAACTTTTCAGAAGAAAAAGACAAAAACTAAATTGAAATTTTGTAAAATTTTTGAGTTAGAGGTAGAAAACCAAATATAAGCCGAGTCTCTACATAAACTCCAAAAGAGCGTAATTGGAAGGACATTGATTGTCGTCAGATTTAAGTACCTAATGACATCTATTTCATGAACGAATTATTTAAGTGTCGATGCAAAGTGTTGTATACAAAACCAATTTGAATTTGTTATATATATATATATATATATATATATATATTAATATTTCTTGGAATTGACGTTAAGTTCATTATTTCCTTTTTTTTTTTTCCCTCTTTGAACTTATCTTTCATCCCAGGTCAAATTATACACGTGAACTAAGTCACACTACAGTTTTATCTTCTTCTTTTTATATCGGGGAAAACACGTAAATGATACAAATTTAAAGACCGTTGTATCAACATGACACAAAAAATTAATAGTAGATCAATAATGTACAAAATTAAACTAAATTTATCTAAAATTTATGTTATATTTATTAAAAATAAAGAATTTATATCATGTTAATTAAAAGATTAAAAAATGATTATTTAAGTAATTTTCTCTTTTGTTTGTTTCCTGTCAATGCTGTTTACTTATGATGCTTCCCACAAAGCAAAAGGAATCAAACTAAATCAATTACCAAAAAAAGAAAAATCATAATATTAAGCCAAATGACACTTCGAGATCAACATAAATTTCTTTATTCTTATCTTTTGATGGCCAACAGTTGACGAATGATGAATGACTCATCATTTCATACAAAGCTGATACATATCAAATTTGTCTTATCTCTTCAATGAGTAGCTTCACATTAATGTAAGAAGACCCTCCCTCTTCTATTGCCTTGTTTGCCACATCAGCATACTTCTTTGCTCTTTCCCTTCTCTCTTCTCCTTCTTTACCTTCATCCATTACTTTATCTATAGCCTCCTTAACTTCCCTCCTCTTTACCATCACCCCAAACTTCTCTTCATTCCCCAAGGGAATGGCAAACTTAGCCCCAACGCTCTCACCAATCCTCAACACTTGCACAACCATTTTCTCATTGTAGAATTGATCGGCAAACATAGGCCAAGTTATCATCGGCCTTCCGGCACATACCCCTTCCAAAGTCGAATTCCATCCACAATGAGTCAAGAATCCGCCGATCGAAGGGTGTGACAATATCAATACCTGCAATGATGGGGTCAGAAACTTTTTTTAATAGAGGCGTTATTAAAAAAAACTAGAGATACTAATTTTTTTTAGTGAACATAGCTATAATTCTTCTTATAAACTGAAGTAAATTTAATTTAATGTGTGGGGAAAATTGAATACCTGTGGGGCCCATCCATGGATTAAGAGTCCCTTGCCTTTTGTCCTCTCCTCAAACCTACTTTCCACTATCCATTTCTCAACCTCTTCTCTCTTGTTTCCTCTTACCACCCAAATGAATGGCCTGTTTGATGCTTCCAACCCCAAACCAAGCTCCATCAGCTGTGGACTTGAAAAACGACAGAGGCTTCCTAGACAAGCATAAACGACAGAATTCTTTGGCCAAGAATCAAGCCAAGTCATGCACTTTTTCTCATCAATTGCAGCCATGTTTTTACCTCTCTGAGCCTTGTCCAACTCTGTCTTGTTGGTTAGAGAAACTGGCCCAATACACCATACTTTACCTCCCTTTACCCTTTTGAAACCTTCAACATATTTAGACTCCAACTCCTCAAAGCTATTCACAACAACTCCAATTGCTCCTTCTTCAGATTCAGTTACTTCCTTGTGAATATCCTTCACATCTTTCGAAGCCGGATGCAAATCCCCCGGCAATTGGTCTAAACGAAACTCGATATGATCAGGCAGATCAGGAACCACAAACGGTTCCGATTCAAGTACTACATGATCATGAACTTTGGACCTTCTGATGATGTGAGTGCACAATAGAGAAAAACAGCTCATCCCATCGAACGAAACTCTCGGTATCTGAAGCTTTCTTGAGATCTCAGCCGTCCACGCCAGGTGTTTGTCTGCTATTATGCATGATGGACTTGGTTTTAAGCTCTTGCAGCAACTGCTCAACAGGTGGCTGAAGCTTGCGGAGCAAGGCAAAGAAGTTTCTGAACAAGTTTCGGCTAGGGACCGCTTCCATGCTCTCGCATCCGTCTGGCAAGCCGAACTCGTGCACTGGCAAGGTGGGGAGCTGGACGAGTCGGATGTGGAGACCGGAGGATATGGCGCGGTCGATGGCTGGCCTAATTCGGGTGGCGTTGACGGGAGTGGCGATGATGGTGACATTTTGTCCATGTTGTGCTAACAGCCTTGCCATGTCTGTCATGGGGATAAGGTGGCCTGAGGCCATGAAAGGAATCAGCACAAAGTGAAGCTGGTGGGGTTGTGAAGCCATTGGGATATTGGTGTTTGTGGTTGTTTTGAAGAGACCAATGTGTTTGATTGATTTCTTTGGGTAAATACGAGGACTTTTTTTTCTTTGGGATTTTTGATCTAGTAGTGATGGTTGACTCAGATCCGCATATTTTGGATTTTTTTTTAAAATAGAGAGTTGCTTTAAGCCATGTGAATATGTTGACTCTTTTGAATTTACTAAACTTAGAATTTTCCGATGTCAGAGTATGGAATATAAGAAAATTTTATTCTTGCATTTGTTATTTGTCTTCTTGTATTAAAAAATGAAAATTTTTTTAATAAGTTCGGAAAACAGATCATTAGGGACATTATGTTTATTCAAAGAGACGTATCGTGTAGATTTAGCTTGCAGGCTAATATACTGCCAGTTTGTGATGTCATAATATGGAATAAAACAAATTTTATTCTTCTTTTTGTTTTTGACTTTTTTTTTTTTTTTTTAAATAGAAATGATAAAATGAAACAGTTAGGAAAACAGATCACCAGGGCCATCATGTTTATTCAAAGGGAAGACATCATGGGATAGATATATATGAGCTGCCAAGGTTATGAATGAAATTGCTTAATGACTAGCTCAAAATTTCTCAAACCTTATAGTTTGTTTAGTATTTTCTTGATGAATCCAATAATCAAGAAATAAAATACAACTGTTAACGGTAAAAAGAAACTGAAGTCTAGTATCGTAGAAGTAATAGACATGTAACTTATAAAAGTATTGGATCATCAACTTAATTAGTTGACCTAATTATCACTTAGAAATCTCGAACTTAAACAACCGCAAACATGCATGATATCGTGGATTAAAAGTGTGATACCAAGGTGAGAAGAACCCCCTTCTTCTACAGCTTTCTTTGCCATCTCTGCAAGCTTTTTAGCCTGTTTTCTCCTCTTTTCCTCTTCTTCTCCATCCATGAGTTCTTCTATGGCTTCCTTAACCTCTTCTTTATTCACTAAAACCCCGGTCTTCTCTTCCTCACCCCAATTCGCCATTTTCTCCACCCCAACTCTTACACCAACTCCCAACACATGAACAAGCAGTTTCTCATTGCAAAACTGGTCTCCAAACATTGGCCATGTGACCACCGGGACACCAGCGCAGATCGCCTCCAGCGACGAGTTCCAACCACAATGAGTTAAGAACCCCCCAACTGAAGGGTGTGACAATATCAACATCTGGGGTGCCCAACCCCGGATCAATAGGCCTCTTCCCTTGATCTTGTCCTCAAATCCGTAATCTCTAATCCACTTCTCCAACTCCTCGGATCTATTCCCTTCCCTTATGACCCAAATAAAAGGCTTATTCGAGGCTTCTAGACCCAATCCAAGCTCCACCAATTGGGCAGGTATTAGATTGCAAAGACTCCCTAGGCAGGCGTATAGAACCGACCTAGGCGCTTGTGAATCAAGCCAGTTCAAGCATTGGGGTTCCTCAATGGAGGCCTTGTTGCCTCTCTCAACCTTGTCCAAATTTTCTTTGTTGCAAAGCGAAACCGGGCCAATGCACCAGAGTTTTCCATTTCTTGCCTTCCTATACTCTTCTACATATGCCGGTTCTAGCTCCTCGAAAGTGTTTACGACAACCCCATATGAGGCCATGTCAACTTCCAAAACTTGTTCTATAAGGTCTTTCAGTTTTGGATCCGGGGCGGCTAGCTGTGACTTTGTGAATTTAATTTGGTCAGGTAAGCCGGGTAAAACAAAACACTCCGACTCGGAATTTAGGCTCTCAAGAACCTTTGGCAAGTACTTTAATGAGCTCTGCAGGCACGACTGCTGGAAACAACAGACTGGTTGGAAAATAAGCCTCGGAATGTGAAACTTGCTAGCTGTGTGGCTTGTCCAAGGCAAGGTCACGTCGGAGATTATGCAGCTCGGTCGCGGTGTAAGCTGATCAAACAGTCTCTCCACCAGCTCTTGTAACATGCTAGCTGCCCTGAAGAAATTCATGGCCAGGTCAAATGAAGGAAGCTGATCAAAGTTCTCACACCCTTTTGGCAAACCTGCTTCTTCATATGGAAGTTGGAGCTCAATGAACTGGATTTGGAGATTGGCACGGGTAAGTACTGGTTTGAAACGGGCTGCGCTTTGCGGGGTAGTGACTATGGTGATCATGACACCTCTCTGTGCCAACAATCTGGCGGTATCTACCATTGGGATCATGTGGCCTTGCGCCATTAGAGGAAACAAGAGGAAGTGAAGCTGGTGGGGTTGAGAAGCCATGGAAACTAGAGGATAGTTAGCTTAGTTGGAGACCTATATTAGTAACATTCCATTCGTAAGTTTACAAAATAAATTGAAAATATTATAAATTAAAAAATATTTATATTTTTTGTGGCAAATCTAACGGATTCCAAATGACATTTACTATCTGTTTGCTGAGCCATTGGTCATGCATGGATAGTAATTCCTTGAGAACTACGTTTTCATGATTTGTTAACATCCATAGAATGACGTAAGAGCCTACTTCAGAAGATGTATTTTGGTGCACAAGTAGGAGATCTACAGAAGGAAAAAGACTTGAGAAAGTAGTGGTGGGATTGGAGTTTGGACCACAGTAAAACAGGCCACTTGCCAAAACCACTGTACTAAATCTCTCTCTAAATTTCATAGAGAAAAATGTTAGTCACACAAATTTATATCCCAACTTTTTAATACCACCTTATGTGGTGTTCAAGATTGTCATTTTTTTTTCTATTTATATGATTGTCAAATCAATTAAAAGTATCCACCATTTAAAAGATGATAACTTACCGTTAAGTAAGTCGGTATTAAACAATTGATAATATAGTTGGTATCTTTAGTATTACTCTTTGATATATTATGATTAATAAGAATGCCTTGTCAACCAATTGGAACCGGTTAAGTAAAGTTGTGTTGTAAATTTTTACTACAAACTAGAACTTTACAATTCTAAAAGCAAGTCAAATATGAAAAGATGAATTCTTTGTTAAGGGTGTATAGTAGTTTATATTTTCTTAACAAAGCTTATTTCTTGTCGGGAATGGATATTATGAAGACGTCTAGCTTTACGTTTACTTTGCATATTTTTGTCGTTTCTTGTAGAGATATTGTGTGGCTCACAAGAAGAAGATGTTTTCTCTTTCAATATCTGGGACACATCAGTATCTCTTTCATCTCTAGAAAGGACCACAGTTTAAAACAGAGAACTGTTCTAGTTGCTAGAAACACTGCACTTCAATTATTTGTCATAAGAGGTTTACAATTTGATTTCGTAGACATTTCTTGTCGTTATTTAGATATTTTGAATTAATACCAATCTATAAAAACAAGGACAGATTTTATTTTTATTTTATTTTTGGTGGTAAATAAGGACAGATTTTACTTACAACTACTTCTCTAAACCAAATTTGATAATCATTTGATTGATAATTAAGTAATCCCTTTTTTCCCCTAAAATAGGAAGTGCATATACACACACACAGAGTATTTAGCACTTTTAATAATAATTATTATGAGGTATAAAAGCATACATCTTTGCTAAGCGGCTGGAATAGTAAAAAGATTCATGATAGCTCTAACATTTCAAATTTTGTTATTTTTCATAAATATTTTTAACAATGAAAGACATAACGGATTTAAAATCAGTCTATGTGTAAGTGCAATACAACAATTTCCATATCTTCTAAATGAGATGCAAAATCTTAGATATTGATCTTAAAAGTACAAGCTATGCAACTAAAAATGAATAATTTAAATGGAGAAAAGAAAGACAAAAAGTTTCTCTTTTTTGCACTTTTCTCATCTCATATTCCATTTTGATGATGATGATCACTTCCTAGTTGAATGAACTCTTCAATAAACAATGTCATGTTGAGGTGAGAAGATCCACCTTCTTCCAAAGCTCTCTTTGCCATCTCTCCAAGCTTTCTAGCTCTTTCCCTTCTCTCTCTACCTTCTTCTCCTTCTTCCAGTACGCTCTCTATCGCCCTCTTTACATTTTCTCTCTTCACCTTCACACCAATCTTCTCCTCCTTTCCCCATGTCAATGGCTCCTCCACACCAAGACTTATCGCGATGTTCAACACTTGCACAACAAGTTTCTCGTTAAGAAACTGGTCCGCGAACAACGGCCATGTAATCATGGGAGCCCCGGCGCATACTCCTTCTAGGGTCGAGTTCCATCCGCAGTGAGTCAAGAACCCTCCAACTGCAGGGTGTGACAAGATTAGTACTTGAGGAGACCAACCCCGGATCAGCAGGCCTCTTCCTTTGGTCCTTTCCTCAAATCCGTCTTCCATAATCCACTTCTCTAGCTCTTCCAATCTACTCCCTCCCCTTATAACCCAAACGAACGGCTTGTTCGAGGCTTCCAGGCCTAATCCAAGCTCTATCAACTGTGGAGCTGTAAGATTACATAAGCTTCCGAGGCAAGCATACACCACGGAGCTCGGTTCCCATGAATCAAGCCACTTGAGGCACTCATGATCTTCAATAACAGATATTTTACCTCTTTGAGCCTTGTCCAAGTGGTCTTTGTTGCATAGGGAAGCCGGACCTATATACCAAACTTTATCCTTTCTTGCCTTCTTGAATGCCTTGACAAATTCTGGCTCCAACTCTTCGAAAGTATTCATGATCACCCCGTATGACCCCATCTCAGCTTCCATCGTCTGCTCACTAAAGCGTGTCAAATTTGAAGTCAATGCTCCCGGCAGCTGAGCTTTGGTAACCTCGATTCGATAAGGCAGGTCAGGGACAACAAAGGACTCAGTCTCGGAGCTTATATTCTCAAGAACCTTGGCGGCATGTATGTTGTGCAAGCATAAGAGGACAAAGCAACCTGGTCCATGGAAAGAAATCCTTGGAATGTTGAACTTGCGAGCTATGTGGATTGTCCAAGGCAAACACACGTCAGATATCACACAACTTGGCCGCGGTGTAAGCTCTTCCAACATCTCTTCGGCCGGCTGCTGCAGCATGCTAATCGCGTTGAAGAAATTCAGCACATGCTCCGGAGAAGGCAGCATGTCAAGGCTCTCGCACCCTTCAGGCAATCCTGCTTCTTGAGAAGGAAACTTCAATTGGATGAGATCGATGTGAAGACCGGACTCCCTGGCACGAGTAAGGACTTCCTTGAAACGGGCTGCATTTTGCGGTGTGGTGACAATGGTGATTTTGACACCGCGTTGTGCCAGCAGTCTAGCAATGTCTACCATTGGGATCATGTGGCCTTGTGCCATTAGAGGAAACAAGAGAAAGTGAAGCTGCGGAGCTTGGGAAGCCATGGAAAGCTCGGAAAGATGGAAAACCCTCTAACTTGAAGTGTATTTCTGTTTATCAAATCGTATAAATAGCTCCAAACAAGTGGTGCTTTCTTTTTTCTGGTGTTGTAAGCACACATATATATATGCATTTGGATTATATTCAGAAGATGGCAAATCTAACACGGAGAACAGATTTGTGTGGACGGTGTTGTTTGCTCATCTCCACATCTATCTAGAACTTTTTACGCCGCTTTCACTTTCAAGAATTGCTTGCTTTTCTACGTTTGTACGTTGCAGAATTTGTGTTTGAAAAAAAAATGAATGTTTGACCATCTATACCAAAAAAAAACACTCGAAAAACTCTCACTTCGTGAACCTTCTATCTATCTATATATATATATATGTATATATATATGTATAATTTATTGTTTATATACATAATACATGGTAGCAATAAACCTTGCTTTCCTTGTCACAAAACCAAACCAAAAGATAAAAACAAGTTACAACGCACTTAACCTCCGTGATTTTGTTGCTTTACGTATTGGATTAACATTTCCATGTTTAGGTAAGAAGATCCACCTTCTTCTATAGCTCTTTTGGCGATTTCCTCGAGCTCTCTAGCTCTCTTTCTTCTCTCCTCTGCGTCTTCTCCTTTATCCATTACCTTGTCTATAGCTTTCTTCACATCCTCATTCTTCATGACCAAACCTGCTTTCTCTTCCACACCCCATGTCACAGCAGCCTCAACTCCCACACTCACTCCAATCCCCATCACCTCCACAACCAGCTTCTCATTAAAGAATTGCTCCGCAAACAACGGACACGTCACCAATGGCACGCCGGCTCCAACGCCTTCCAGGGTCGAGTTCCAACCACAGTGTGTCAAGAACCCTCCGATCGCGGGGTGAGACAAGATTAGTAACTGTGGTGCCCAACCATGGATTACAAGTCCTCTGCCATTTGTCCTGTCCTCAAATCCTTCTTCCGAAATCCATTTCTCTAATTCTTCCGATCTCTCGCCTCCTCTTATCACCCAAATGAACGGCTTATTCGATGCTTCTAAGCCTAAACCGAGCTCTTTTAGCTGCCAGGGCTTAAGCCCACAAATGCTTCCTAGGCAGGCATATATGACAGAACCTGGTTCCCAAGAGTCCAGCCACTTCAAGCACTTGTTAACATCAACCGAAGCCATTTCGCCTCTCTCAACGTTGTCTAACTCGGACTTATTGCAACTCGAAACCGGTCCAATACACCAAACATTGTTTCCCTTCACCCTCTTATACTCATTGACATATTCTGCTTCCAACTCTTCAAAAGTATTCACCACAATGCCATCTGCCACAGCTTCAGCCGCTCTCATTTTATTGCGAACGTTGGTCAAGTCTGCCGCGCCCGGGTTGAAATTCTCGGGCAGCTTGGCCTTGGTCATCTCCACCCTGTGAGGTAATCCAGGAATCATAAAGGAATCCGAATTGGAAACCCCTTCATGCACCTTAGAATTCTCCAACCTGCTTGCACATGAAAAGGCAAAGCAGCCCATTCCATCGAAAAATATCCTCGGAATCTTCAACTTCCTACAAGTCTCAACCGTCCATCCGAGATTCTTACCCGACACTATGCAGCTCGCAGGTGGCTGCAGGGTCTGCAGCAAGTCTTCAAACGGCTGCTGCAGCATGTTAGTTGCCGCGAAGAAATTCTTGATCAGGCTACGCTCGGGAAGCATGGCCATGTTCTCGCATCCCTCCGGTAAGCCAGCCTCGAGAGAAGGGAAGCTGAGAGTGAGAAGCTGAATTTGGAGACCAGATTCAACTGCCCTTTGGATCATGGAACTGAACTTGATGGCATTGAGAGGTGTCGTGACGACGGTGACGGTGACGCCGTGTTGGGCTAGTAGTTTGGCCATGTCTACCATTGGTATGAGATGGCCCGGGGACATTAAAGGCATCAAAACGAAATGAAGCTGATTGAGTCCTGATTCCATTGCTGGTTTTTCAATCAGAAAGGAACTTCTTATGAAGGAAAACAAAGAACTAGGATTACAACAAAGAACTAGGCTAAGACCAGCTGTTGAGATTCTTTAAAGGGTATTTTTTTGGCTTCTATAAAAGAGCTAAAACAAGATAAGAAAAATAAAGGGTTGAAAATTTCCAAGGAGATTACAGTCTGGTAGAAAAATATAAAAGAAATAATGGAACATGTTGTGCCGGCCTTGATCCCGTAGATGCGGCATCCTTCTCGTGGCATCAATGCATGGAAGTCATCACTACTGTGAAGTTACCTCCAATGGGGGCCACATCTTGGCTGTGCAAGGGTCTGATCTTAGGTCATTCGTAAATTTCATATATGTGTACATATAATTATATATATTCAGTGATGGGATATATTTGTGACACTTTCACTGCAAATGCTAGAATTTTGAATTTGGACCGCGCATTCATGCTACCACAATTTCCTTTTAACTTTCACGAGCTTTTTACGTAAGATATCATTCTTTTAACTTTCACATGCTTTTTACGTTAAGATATCATTTTTCATTATTATAAATATTAAATTCAATCAAAATCACCTCAGATTGAAAAGATATATAAAATTAGCATAATCTTATACTAATCTAACAATTTAAAACAAAACCATACTAATTACTAATAGGCTTTTTCTTAAGGGAAAATACCTTTAGAAAATCTCATGTGTTTAGTCTAAAGATTAAATTTCCCTTCTTATTCTACAAATCCCAAAACACCTCATCATTTGTAAAATTGGTCACAAAATACCCTCTGAAACAATAAAATTTTTTAAAATACCAAGTTTACCATTTTCTAATCTATAATAAATACAATTTTTAAACATTATTAAACTAAAAATCTAAATAACATCAATTTTAAAACTTAAAAAAAAATCAAAATAATTGAAACTTTTATTTGAATGAAATTTTCATATGATTCTATTAAAAGCTAATTTTATTTCTTTTTAGTTAAGTCGCATTTAAGATAAATTGGTAAAGGTAATATTGATATTTTCAGAAGTTAAAATTGTTTCAAGGGATATTTTGTGACTAATTTTACAAACACGTGGGAAGTTTTGGGCATTTGTGTAATAAGAAGGGTAAAAGAAGTAATAGGCCAAACACAGGAGGTATTTTGGGTTTTTTTTTTTTTTTCCATTTTTAAAAATGCTGATAATTTTTAAAGAGCACAAACAAACAAACAAAGTAGTGAGTTTGAATTGGATAATGGAAGAATCAAATTAATCATTGTACTTTTTAATCTAATAACAATAGAGAAGGGCCAATATTTGGTTAAACACAATGAATATTAGTAGTGGTAAGGAAAAATATACATCCCCCCTTCCTCAATCTCCCAATTGCAACGGCAACCACCAAATTCTTTTCCTTTTTCATAAAGAGTTTTTATATATATATATATATATATATATTTTTGTTTAGTCAATTCAAAAGTCCCTTTCTTAAAAAGCATATTTAGTACTTCACCCTTCCTAACCAACAAATGGGGTCTCCACGAAACAATAATAATAATATATTTTCTTGACACAGTTTTTGTTTTACATGCGTGTACATGGACATGATCAAGGATTGGGTTCTCAACTTCATCTAGTCCTTTTCCACTTGCATTTATTTATCATCTACCGAGAATCAGTCTTGCTTATGAATATGTTACAATATCTTTCTTTATACATAGGCATTGGGGTCCTTTTTTTTTTTCTTTTTTTTCCTGGTAATAGCACAACGAATATTGAAGCGAGAGAAAAAGACAGAAAAACTAACACACATAAATAATAGAAGTCAAGTCTATAGACTTTATAATAATATGACGGCTGTTGGTTGATACCTAAAAACACATCTGTACTAGACCCTTAAATGTTACAGTGATTTTTTTTTTTCTTCTCTTCACAATGATATGATATTAAATATAGGAAAATACTACGGTAAAGTCTCTTTTATATATCATATCGGTATAACTCATTTTATAGACCGTTTGATATATTTCAACGGTTAAGATGTTGTTTGTATATGATTCTTATCATATACCTTAGTTCATAGGATTCTAAAAAAAGAGGAAAAAAAAAAAAAAAAAAAACCCAACCAATCGGAAAACCACCCCCAGGCAGCCCCTATCGTAAAGATAGCCCTCATTCCGACGACCTTCTGCTGTTCGCCGGTAAAATGCCCCCCTAAAACCCAATCTACAAAACCTATCCACCCCCCCCCCCCCCCAACCCCAAAACCCGATTTGCGAGCCCCCCCACATTCGGCGGCGACCCCCCCCCCCCCCCAAACAAAACCCGATTTGCGAAACCCCCCATTCGACGACGGCCCCCCAATCTGCAAAACCAAGTGCCCCCCTCCCACGTTCAGTGAAAAACCAGACCTGTGAAACACCGGCCACATGTTCAACAACTAGGAAATCGCCAACCCAAATCCTCTCCGACGACCTTCCAAGACCCCCCCTCCCTCAACCAACAAAGAACAACATTCAGAGGTTCAAAATTTTTTTTTTTTTTTTACAATCATTTATATCAGTGTTTATTTTAGTTATCGTTCATCATTTAATTTTTAATCCATTCAATTAAATTTGAATAGCATTAGATAAAAATCTACTGATAAGATATATAAAAAGAGTTCTAACTTAGTCTTTCCCTTAAATATACGGTACAACTAAATACTAATAATTCACCACCCCCCTTCCCCCACCAAAACAAAAAAACACAAAAAAAGTAGTAATAACTCCTTTTTTATCCAAGTACTCGTATACTGAGAAGCAATAACTTCAGTTTGGAGAGAGAAAATAAAAGCTGTAAATTTTGAAATGGTACAAGTGATTATATCTTCCAACCGAAAGTAAATAACAACATTCCATGACAAAGGATTCCTATTTGGAGCCTAGAAACATCGCAAATCCGACAGTCAGATTTGTTTAATAATTATAATATTATACTTAAAATCTTATAACTACTAATTCATTTATATATAATTTAATATTTTAAAAATCATATCGATATTATTTAAATTATCAATATAAAAAACAAATATCACTCAAAAATATTACATTAAAAATGTTATATTATAATCAACTTATTATTATAATAATTGAGATGTATATACTTTTTTATATTATAATATGAGTAGTAACTGCATTCTTAAGCAAAGCAGTGTATTCAGATAAGCCCAGTGAGCAAGAGTCCCACAATCCTAAAACAAATTTAATCACAGTGAACCTTGAGTTGCCCGAGAAGAAAGTTTTTAACTTATCTTCATACACCGAAGAGAGAGAGAGAGAGAGAGAGAGAGAGAGGAAAACTTGCATTTGACACCATGGAATTCCTGAAGGTGAAATCTTACGAGGGCCTCAAAATATTCCCAATTTTCAGTACAACAGACTGCTGTGCTTCCCTGGAATATACTAGCCGACAAAAGGAGCTAATAGTATTTGTATGTATGAAATAGGGGGCCATAAGTTTGATATTGAAAAATCATGAATGCTTCCTTGGATTCCTTCATATCAGAAGACAAAACGTAAAATCCCCGGGTATTATGCCTCCTCTGTATTTTGCATTTTATACATATGTATTTATATATATACATTAAGCATCAAGTTAAATATTCTGTAGGAAGCAGAAGAATCTCAATGGACATGGAGATCCAAATCTTCTAAGTTTGGAGACCAAAAGGGTCCTGGAATTCGAGTTCTATTGTCTCCATTCGACAAGGCAAATAAGGCACAAAACAACAACCATCGGCTTAGAAGTTACATTTCCATGAACCTCGGAAGCATTGTAGCTTAACC
This sequence comes from Ficus erecta, assembly GCA_008635985.1. NCBI lineage: Eukaryota > Viridiplantae > Streptophyta > Magnoliopsida > Rosales > Moraceae > Ficus > Ficus erecta. The sequence goes on from BKCH01000818.1 coordinate 18,172, forward strand.
ACGCATGACCGAACAACAAGCAAGCTACGAGGCAATGCGATTCGGTCTTATGGTTTTTTTCCCCATCAGCTTTTAGGCTTCCTATAGTAGCACAATTGTTGCATCAATGAATTCAAAAGGTTAAGTTTGTTGAAGGTAGCAAGACTATATTCTGAAACCCTTTTGGATAACCCCGGCCTTTTGACGTGTTAGTTTCACTTGGATGAGTGAATTAGGTTCTGAGGCCGAATTCTATGGCATAATCAATAAGAGTAGTCTAATTCAGTGATAATTTTTTGCACTGCTACCAACTATAAGAATACCAACCTACGTGTCACGTCAATTAGAATATGTTCCGTAGAATATCAAGCAAAGTCTACCCTTGAGATCATGTGACCTTCTAAACCTTTAAAATTTTCTTCCTAAATTCATCAACATGATGGGGTGTTTAACGATAAGCAGAACCGGTTTTATATTAAAGGATGGGCATCTCATCTACGGTTTTTTCTTTCTTTTTTATTTTTTTATTTTTTATAAACATGGTATGAAACATATGACTCCCACTTATTAAAGAGAAATAAAAACACAAACAGATTTCTAAACTGAGACCTCCTATCCAAACTCTTCCCCTCCCACCGCTGAGGTGAGATAGCCCCAGCGGGGTTTGATCATATATATAAAGAAGAATGACTAAAGATTACTTCATGTTAGGGAAGCATCATTAAATAAAGATAAACAAATATAGATTACTTCATGTTAGGAAAGCCACAACTTCGCAGGAGTTTAGTTCTATGTATTATATAACAATCCCTAATGTACAACATCCACTCTACAAAATATACACATATATCTAGGCGCAAAATACAGAATTAACAAAGCAGCAATCACACAATTTACAAACAATTGACACACGATATAGTTTAGATTATTCAGCAACAACTGTACAAATACAACAATAGATACAAAGCTTCAACAATCATCATATCACCAACTATGCTCAATTATGCACGTGGTAAATCAACACACCATCCCTCAGCCGTCACTAGTTTTGTTAAAACTCAAGGTTAGTTGCGCAACAAGGAGTGAGTTACCTCGTGTCAAAGATGTGGAACAGCTGGACATGAACGTGCCAATTGGTAACCTCAAGAATCATGCCCCCTCCTCGTCGATTCTGCACGATCAAGTCGATCTGCTCTCCATGAAAGTGAGTTTGAGGACTTCAAAAGCAAACCTAGGGCAGAAGAGCTTGTTGCTCTAACAACTGCCTCAGCTGATCGACTCATTTTACCCATCAACACTCCGAACACCTAGAACAATACATGAGCATTGGAACGGCTATTTACTTTTACCTACACCATAACCAATGATACCATATTCATCTGAAAAATACCTGAGTATAATAAAGAGCCAATATGTGCTGATCATCCGATAAAAATAGCATACTGCTCGATAAGTATATAGCATTTGCTTGGATTACCGGCCAAGGGGCATCAAAAGCCTGTGATATTAAAACATACCTGTCAAAGTTGAGTACAACTTGAAAGAACTAGAAGAAAAAAGAATGGTATATGATCTAAAGTCCAATAGTCGCAAAGACAGAAGCAGCAAACAATGACCAGTGCAGTCTACCCCTGGTGGGGTTAAGGCTTAAAATTTATTTAATATTAAGATGACAATAGATAAGAACCTGTACTATTGAAACCATGTAAGTATCAACTCTGGAAGGGAGATTCTGAGCAACTTGCTTTGAGAGGTCTCTGACAAAATTCTCGTAATCACTTCTGAAAAAAGGAGCGGTAGTGTGGCGTTTTTCCGTCAAAAAGTAAAGCACTATTGCCATTACTTTTTTCTTCCTTATAAAAATAAAGTCAAACAAAACCAGATTTAAAATGTGTCAAGGAGTACCTATGATCAGAGTTGAAACAATGTGTGTTGAGCAATGCACATAATCCTTCCATGTCAAACAAGTGGACAATTCGTTTAAGAGTATTCTATTGAACAAAAAGAGGAAAACAAAAAAGTGTCAACAATACTTCGGATGTAAAACCACACAAGAAACAACATAGAAGAGGTTTAAGCAAATACCCGACAAGCTTGACGAACACCAACATCATCATCATGAAGATGCAAAACCAAGCGAGGAAAAGCAGCATGTGTCTGATCATGTCAATAGAACGTTTATTATATCAAACTTTGACAAGAAAAAGAAATTAATGGCAATGGTAATGTAATAAACAAGACCAACTATGTTTCCTTGAAAATTTTCATGGACAACACACAAAATCAAGTGAGTGGACGTCAAAAAGATACCTGCTCAAGAAATGCCTCACGATGTGCCCCAACTCCATAGTTGCTTAGTGCTCCAAAAGCCGCAAAAGCATTAGCTCGCATCTTTGCATTCAAGCATACCTGATCCATAAATACAGTATATTAGTCCGAACATTCAATCTAAAATTAAATTCCTAATGTACGACTTCATAAGTATATCTTTCACCCTTGTTTTGACAACTAATAGAATGAATCAATTGGGGAATCAACTACTCTCACCTGAAGATTACGAAGCCTGACAGAAAGATTAATTACAACAGGTTCTACAGCATCATTGGGTGCTGATTCAAGTATCTATGCATGTAAAGAAAAAGGGGAGTTAAAAAGATGAATTTGTGTTCCGTTTCACAGGGACCAAGTATTCCGAATAATTCAATAAATAAATAAGATGGACAATCAGAGGATGTTCACCATGAGTAAGCAAGAAACTGCAGTTAATTGCACAGATTCATCTGAATCATCTAGCAGAGCTAATATTACTCCCAGAACTTGAGCCGTATACAGCAGAATATGAATAGATGGTAGCTGCAACCCAAAAATTTTTCAAGAGTCACTTTCTCCCACAATGCAAAAACCAGAACACTTTATAAAATCCATAACATTAGATATGATAATCTTCTGTGGGAGCTCATTTCTATATGTCTCAAGAAAGGTAAAGAATGCATGAATATATAAATGGATATTCATGCCTTGCAGAAAATGTCCATTCATGGCTTTGTGCTTTCAGCAATTTGAATTAGGACAGCAAAATCAATAGGAAATAGCACAAACTAGAAGTTTAATTGCAGAATTTTGGTTTAAGAATTTGTGAACCTGTACTAGTCCTCTCAAACACAAGCGTCTAACAGTTGGAGACTCATCTGACACGTGCTGACACAACACCTCCACCATGTGCTCCAATAGGGACCCAAATCCACCACTGAAAAACAAAAATACAATTAAACAAGGTGTTTAAATTAAATTGGCTAGAGCGTAAAACAAAATAAAAGGAAAAAAAAATACAAAACTGAAAGATATACTGACAATAGAACATGAGAGAAACAAGTTGAATGTTGCTACTCAATTTTTTCTTTTCTTTGTTTTTTTTTTAGAGAAAAAATATCAAAGTATGGTCCTAACAGAATCCAAATAAAACACAAGTCATCGTGATGCAATAGATTAGGCTTTGGAAGTCTTAAAGACGAGTAAAACAAGGTCGTATGGCATACTTGCAAGCCTAAAAAAAATACATATATCCAACATTACCTGTACCGGACAAACTCTGACAACGCAGCAGCTGCTGCTTCTCTTTGATATTTTTGATGTCGATCTAAAGATTTAGTCAAAAGTAAACATATAGATTGAACCTGCAGTGATAAACGACCAACGGGCAAAAAAAAAAAACAAAAAAAAAAAGGGTAAGAGAACAGTGGGCAATATATTTGAAATTTTTTAAAAATCCATTTGCTAGCCCAAATGAATAGTCAATTTCTTCCCCACCATGCAAGAAGTTACAGAGATGTTAAGTAAGAGAGAGCGAGAGAGGAACTAAAAAGGTCTTTCAGGCAATTTTCATTTAGCCTCAAGGTATAAGATGCTAATAAACACCTTTCAGTAGTGAGGTGGGCACTAAGGCTTAAACCTGGACCTACGCCCACTGCAATTTAATGCAAAAGAACAATGAACTAGAGCCCAAAAAGAAGAATACGGAGGCGGGAGCTTAAGCCTCTGCATGCATACTTTCCCATTGGCCATTGCATGTAGGGTTTATTAGAAAATGTGAGAAGGTTTGCTTGTGGATTTCATCACAGTTGAGCTGCACTTTTTTTTTTTTTTTTTTCCAAATCCTCTCTTCCCAACTTCTTCTGTTTCTTCAATCTCCTTTTTTTCCCTGCTACTGGCTGCCAATATTACCTCTGTAATTCCTTTATATACTAATTGACCATACTACCAACGTTAGAATTAACGACAACAAAATAAAATAAATAAAAACGTCAAAAGTGAATCATATCACCTCTTTTGGTCTCTTTATAGATATGCAGCCAGCTATATCTCCTAGAAGATTGATCCACCTCCCATTTTCATTTTGCTCTCCATCTCTAGCCAAAATCTACAAGCATAAGTCAAAAACACCTTTACTTTAATTCACACTAGAATATGTAAAGAAGACTCCATCATACTCGTAATTTTAGCCTGCACGTTAGTCTACCTTTCCCATTTCAAGATCTCCAACACATTCACAAAATGCCTGAAATGCAGCTAAAAGAGCCCTGCAGAAGCAAAGAGAGTACAAACGTTACTAACTCATTGGTAATGTATTCTGGAGAAAGCGCTTGTCAAGATATATGAAGATCTTTTCAAGTATCTACCGTAGTGGTTCTTGCTGACCAGAACTAGCTAGGACATGACAACTTCCTAATTGCAAAGTAAGTTCGGCAAGAACGGAAGCATAGTTTTGTTCAACAGCTTTCTTTCCCACTTTACCTCCACCTCTATAATGAAATTCAAACATGAGAACATTAGAACTATATTATGTAGCTTAAGAATGATAAGTGTGGGTTGAACATGATTACCTGAAAAAGGCAGTGAGAGCAATAATAGCAGCTTGCAAGATATTACTATCTATTTGACCATCAACAAATTCACTAGAATTCTCTGCTTTCTCTGAATCGCCTTTAGGAACTGGAGTCTGCTTAAGGACGGAGATCACATGCTCCAGGAACAAAAATGAAAGCTCTGTATGCTGGGAAAATGCCTACATACAAGGAAAAAAAAAAAGAGAGAGAGAGAGAGTGAGAAGAAGAAGAAGAAGAAGAAGAAGAAAGTTGCATTGATTTCTATTTCTAAAAATCCTTTTGATGTGGTTAAGAATAATGTACTTCCAAAATGACAAATTAGCCTAAGTTGCAGCGATAGCAGAATATCCATGGTTGTTATAAAAGATTAAAAAAATAATGCATATAGTGCAGTGTTCTAGCTGAAAAGCCAATCTAACTCACATAAAATGCATCCTGCATTGACCAGCCACCGCGCAGTCGGGATATGTCCTTTGTAACTAAATCCCTTCCAGCCATAGCTAATACTTCGTTGAAGACAACTTTTGTGCTAGTGTTTTCAGCTAGAGAAGATATCTTCAGGTTGTTAAGGTAACAATAACAAAGATTCAAATCCTTCATTCCCCACCCACCCCACATTCACCAGGGTGAAAAAGAAAAACTAAAAAGTATAATATCTAAAAAAAGAAGACCATTATGGAAACTAAACAGTGTCATAAACAGGATTCAGAAAGTTCAGACTATTTAAGGTACATAAACACAATAGTCTTTAAGTGGCAAATTTCTTTAAAAACATAAGGAAAAGAGAAAGCAAGAAAGAAAGAAATGGAAATTCAAAAAGAAAAGTAAAAAGGATACGGCACCAAGGGTTTCCAAACGTAAATGCTTCTCAGTTACATGAACTGTAGCGGAGATCAAAGACTGGGCTGTCCTGTAGACATGTGCATACCAATAGAGTTACTAACAAAAAAAATATGTCCACTTGTTATCAGAATTCAGAAGAAATATAATCCAATTTTCTTTTCTCATAAACTTTTAGTTATTCACAATTCCATTGCAGGGTAAACCTTGATACGTCAGTTTCAGTCAATTCATTCCCCCTCTTCGTAACTAACTCTATGACGACCTGAATGGCCCCTTCAGCTGATTGCTTTATCTTATCACAGATAGCTGCAGAGCAACCATGCAGGGTAGCTACAAGCTGCAAGTTATCAAGAGGAGAGAAATTTTTATGTTGTCACTTGTCATTTTTTAATTGTATTTGTATTGCCTGACAAAACACTTACCTCATCCTTGGTCAATAAAATACAAACAGAGAAGATAATTCTGTTGAAAACCTCAGATGGATCTATAGAAGCATCCTGAATACGTGGGAAATCAACAATAACTCTTTATTAACGACCACCATTTCAAGGATTTAAACCTGAATGTACAAATATGCTTTAAATAAAAGGCGAAACAAAAAGAAAAAATTGCTTACACTCCTCAAGATAGCTATTACATCCCCCAACGAAGACAAAGCCCTGTAGGACAATTCTGTATCTGCGCCAAAACTAGAAGCTGCTGGTCTTGGAAGTGAAAGTGAGAGGCTAAAGAGTTGATCGAGAATCTATGCATAAGTATAAGTAATTTATGTCATTTGTAGGGGAAATAAGAAAAATTACAGAGGTTGGAAAAAAAATCTATTTGGAATTTTTTAAGATCATTTAGGTAAGACAACCAAAAAAAAATGTGGATTTTCTCACCTGAGCAGAAACTTTTCTAACTTCAGAATTTGTGTCTGCACAGCGTGGCAGATACATAATGACCCTATCCCCTATGCATAAGGCCCCTCGACTTGGCAATACATACGCAGCTGGCATTTTGAACAAAGTGAAAAGAAAACATGTAAGATGCATTCAAAAACAAGAAAACAAGTTTTGGTTGGGTTGGGAGGAAACTAAACAACATGGCAACTTAGTAAACAAAGAGGAATCTTTACATGGTAAGTTGGAAAAGTTCCCATGCAGAGTGCGATCAATTTGCTTGCTATGCGTACAACTTCCTTGGCAGCCCAAAGCACAATATCCACTAATGCAGACCATCCGAAATTTGAGAAGCATCTCAAATACTGCAAGACAACCTCTTCTTCTTTGATAATCCACGGGCGAAGACACGTATAGATCAATTTGTCTCAAAATATGCAACAACTGTTCTGCTCGACTTCTCCCATCCTCTCCACTATATTGGTATAACAACAGTAATTAGACAGGTATGTACTATTCCCATCCTCTCCACTATATTGGTATAACAACAGTAATTAGACAGGTATGTACTATTTCTATAAAAGCACGTGTATTTCAATGAACTATGAATCAAACAATTAAAGGATAAATGTTCACCCAAAAATAGAAGAAGTTTCTTACAACCCTTTTCAATTTAACAACACGAACCCCCCACCCCCCCCCCCCCCCCCCCCCCCCCCCCCCCCCCCCCCAACAAAAAAAAAAAAAAAAGAAGAGGAGAGAAGCTTATTCCGAAGTTGTTAGATTGACTAAATAACAGAACAAGCACAGAAATCGAATTGTTCTTTAGATCAGAAGCACACTGGAGAAACAATTACATATACATTCCTCAGAAACAAGTTTTTGAACACTCATAATACCTCGTCAGAAGAATTGCACATAATAGAGTGATAAGGTTGTCTATGAGAGGATTCACGACATCCACTGGATCATTTGGTAAAGCAAAGAACCCTAAAGTAGCCTGTCATTTGAATAAAATTAAGTTGGCACGGGTGAAAGAAATAAAAGACTAGTCCCTGCTGCAGATATATACATACATACATATATATATATATATATATACCTTCAGTACATGGTTTCTGGTTTCAATTGTTAACTTTGGCTCCACAGAAACCAATGTTGTACAGGCACTTAATGCAAGGGCCTGCAAAATTGCATGTAAAGGTGTGAGAGATTACACGACAGTTCCATAAAGCTGACTATAACATGTATAAATAGCATGAAAGACAACAACTCAAAAGCAATTAAGAAACCTGAGTATGCAGAAGTTCAAGATTAGAATCAGCAAAGCCCTCATTGTTATCATCACGGCCCATCAAAGTTAATATATAGTCAAGCATGATATCTCTTCTTTTCAATGGAAACGATGCTCCATTTTCTGCAGCATTAATGACAGCACGACCTGCATAGTTGACATTGTACTTTTTGTAACACATAAAAGTAGTAGAAACTAGGATTTGTGAAAGTTACCTCAGTGCACTGCTTAAGCACAAGTTCAAACACAAAAGCAGTCACTATATTATTAACGCAAAAGATGAAGTTGATGGAAGAACAATAACCAATTATTTTTTTGCTTGGATGAGGTATATGTGACCAATAACCAATCTCCAAAGGGCACTCCTACAAATTAATGGTGGTGATCCCCTACTAGCTGAACTAGAGGTCATAGTATATAACATTTTCTTCAGAAGAAAATCCAATTAGCTATTTTTAAAGACATTGATCATTGAAAGATGCTATTTTCTTTCAATATTCCTCTTTGAGAATTCTCAGGCCTCTTTATCACTTCGAAGAGGATTGGATCCTTTAAATCCTTCAAACATCTATGTTGACTTCTCTAACCATTCCTCACATCTATGTTCACTTCTCTAACCATTCCTCACTTGCTCCTGTAACTTCTCGAGAAAGAAAGATCTACTTCTTCTTATGACTTGGAATCCTGGTTGTCTGAAAACCACCAAGCAATTCAGTTGTGGCTGAAAGGATCTTTAGCTTAAATATACCTAATTTTCTTGGTACAGACTGAACTTTCTCTCTACTCAAGTAATAGCCTTCTATAGCAACATCAATATATAAATTGCTATCGAGTACGTTTCTGGGTAAGTTTATGATGTTGAACTTTTGAGCATCCCATTGATGTCAGACTCAGTAGCCCCTATTTTTGTTTCATACTCATACACAAAGATTGAAAATACACAGAGTAAAGAATATGCTTCAAGTAAATTTGCATGTGATTATTTTGTGTATAGAACTGCAGAGCCACAAAAAAATAGGATATCAAGTTAATAGCTTTTACAGACCTAGCAAATCAATAGCAGTAATAACTGCCTGCTTTGCTGTAGGGTGACGCACATGAAGAAGCCGTGAAAGCATATTAGTCCCCTGAAAGAGAAACAATTATCAAGTAAACATTTTGTTATCAGATTGCATACCCTGGTCTCCAAGTCATCTTATTAGTATCTGCTATGGAACATTTCTCTAAGTCAAGACAAAAGTGTGATTCCTAAATCCATATGTTAATAGAGAGCAACAAAAGAAAGGACAAGATGTCATACAACAAGCGCATCTATTCTGGCTTCTATAACTGTTGATGGAGCATATTTAGCAGCATAACCGTACATTAGAGCCAAAGCAGCATGTATATCATCAGACTCTTCTGTTTTATAACTATCAGAGAAAAAGGACAGGAATCTGCAATAAACGAAGATACATATGTTAGACCAAATACGTACTCACACTCCTACATAGTCCAACTGCATGCCTAACCGTGTGAAGTGTTTTTAAATTCCAGCATTACAACTAAACTTCACCAAATTTCATAAGTAAATTACCTCATGATTATGTAGATAATTAATATAGGAAGACATAAAAAGGGTGTCAATTCTGGAAAAGGTTTGACAGAAATATACAACTCTTTCAATCAAATTTCATCTTAGATTTATTCCTTTATGAAACCAGGATTAAGGGTAACAGAAAATTGAGGATGGGCATTGAGCTTCTTCCCATCCCATGGCATGAATTGTTTACCTTAAAAAATTATTACCATACTTCTTTTGCATCAAATTTAGAATATTAAAAAAAAAAAATCAGAAGATATAGATGTGCTTTGGACATGCTAAACAGCACAGAATGACAAAACAAAGCATTTAGCAATTCCTCATTAAAAATCCCAAGCAAGTGAAAATAAACTAGGCTCGTGCTCTGGTGGAGAGAGAGGACTAATACGTGAAAAGCAAAAAAAAAAAAAGAAGGAAATCTCCAAAAAGGACAAGTATAAACCTCTGGAAGATACTCTGGCCAACATTATCCAGAATGTCTTTCAGCTTGTCCAAAACAGTGTCCAAGTGGGATGCTGCAACCTGGAGGCAGCAGAAAACAATTAAGTCATAAATACAGCATGAAATGCAAAAAATAAACACGCAATAGAATCTCATTACCAATCCAATGGCTTTTGCCAAACCAAGCCTGTTTGTTGGAATGCTAATATTAGCTTGTTTATACATCCAATTAATTTTACTGCGGACATAAGCCCTGTCCTTAACTTTTTGGAGCAGCATGCCAAAGCACCTGCGCGAGAAAATATTATAATTCACACGGGCTAACAAAAAGAAAAATAAATATTATAAAACACAGATAAGAATACTAGACAGCTATTCACAGTGAGAAAGAATCTCCTTTTAAGAAAAAAAAAGGAAGTGAGTGTAAACGGATAAATACTGGTGAAAAATGCAAAATTTATCCATTTTCACACTTATAATTACTTGCTTATATTTATAGAACATTGACTTCAGGTCATTAAATACCGATGGAGAAGTGCAGAATGTTCGTCATCAGGTGTATAAAGCTCATATTGTTTGGTAAAAGCATTCCCAAGGGATATCACCCAGTCAGCATCTTGAATCACATCCAAAGATTCTGCAAGAAACTGGACGCAAAATCAAAGAAAAAATATTAACGATTCTAGTTGCTGGAGGGCCTAGTTTTTACACAACTGTTTGTCCTTTCTGAATCAGTGCACCAACTTGAAAAACTTGAAACACACTAGTTATAAATCAATGTTCCAGGTTCCAGAAAGGATAGCTACAATAGTTTGTCTAAAACCTTTGATAAAATATTATGCTACATTCAAAAATTATTGAACCATGTAATGAAGCAATACTGAGGAGGAGACAAACAGATAAAAGCAGACGATCCAAAGGCTAATACTCACATTTATTATCATGTCATCCCAAGTATCTTGATACGAAGGATCCTGCTTTAGATCTTCAGTGTCACTAATATACGCCTTCATTTTTGGAATCTAGAACTTACCAAAGAAGAATAGGAATAAGGTAATTAATTTTTGTTAATGTAAGAACTACAGAAGGGTGAAAGAAGATGCATTGAAAATAAACATTTGACGTGGTTGCAGGCATAGCCTAGACGTAATTCCACGCCTAACTCCATCACAAGGAGTAAAGTTTGAATCCCCCCAGCACACAAACCCAAAAACTCATAGAATCCACACTCCCAAAGACCAAGAAAAAGTTAAAACATTTACAACATTCTTTAGAACTGAGGTGCATACATATATGTAGATATATATAGTATTTGTTGTATAAAGTCCTTTTTGTCTGAAGTTTTACTAGCGACTCACCAACCATCAAGAAGGCTCACATGCATCAGAAAACATAAACCCAAACACGCCCTTCTAATTCTAAGTTCTAACTCAACATTGGCAAAACACATCACCAACCATCAAGAAGGTTCACATGCATCAGAAAACATAAACCCAAACACGGCCCTTCTAATTCTAAGTTCTAACTCAATATTGACGAAACTATACCTCGTCTTGCCAAAACAAGGTAGTATTTTTTGGGAAGAGTGGCGCTAGGTAACAAAGGACCTACACAAGAACACAAGTCAAACAGATATCATAGAGAAATAAGAACAGAACATAACAGTATGTAATGCTTAATTATAACAAATAAATAAATAAATAAAGTTCACATAGGCGAAAGCAGTAGCTAAATACAAATGTTAATGAACGCATAGAAGGAGTGACTAAGCAAAGCAAGGACAAGACATTCTTACCGTCAGAATCTGACTTGGCAGCTGGTCTTTTGCCAGAGGATCATGTAAAAGCACCAATAAGCGAGCAAAAAGCTCCTGGTTACAAAATAAAGCACACCAAGTAAACAGCCGAGACATTTTTGCCATACAGAAATTATGAAAGGATCGATAGATTTATATGATAAGCACCAAGAAAAACTTTACCTCAGGATTTGGTAAATCAACACGAGCTTTACACTCATCAAGCATGGCAGTACTGTTAAAAGATCGATGCCTACACAACTCTGAAATGCATCTGCAAACCTGTAGTAACGGTGTCAAATTTGTGAGACAAATTTATCAAAATGACAACTTCAAGCCACCCCTCTACAACCGAAACATTAAAATGTATATAAGTTTCATATAAACAATTAGATATGTTAAATCTCCAATTACGAGGAATAGAGCAGTATTGCCTTCAAATGATATATATCAGAAAAACAAGAATGAGTAGAAGCTAGATACCGGAATACTCTCCTGCAGAAAAGGATAAGCTTATGAAAGATGCATAGTAAAAACGTATTTATGAAGATGCACCAGTACAAACACAAGGAAAGAAAGTAATTGCCAGCTGCGGAAATAAAGTAAAAGATAGGTTGCTACTTTCCAAGAAAATGGCCTGGGGACAATCAAAAAAATTAAGTAAAATGGCTAGGGCCGGTGGAAGAGCATTATACTGTCCCAGTTGGAAAGGAATGGGAACAGAGAAAAATGAAATTGGTCATCAATGTGAAAGCTAATTATTCCGCTTCATCATGGGCCTCTACTGATAAAGCATTTAAGGGTTTTCCTTACTCTTTGATTAATCTGAATTGGAAGGATGTTCTGGTTTGTTGGTGGACTGGTTCTTTGGTTTTGTTTTATATTCTTTTTTTTTTTTTTCAGCCTTTCATTTCTCTCAATGTACTACTTGAGGACCTCTTGTCCTCTTTGTTTCTTACCAGTTTTCAGTATCAATAAAAATTAGTTTCTTATGAAAAAAGATAAAAGTAAAATAAAATAACATACCGTTGCAACAGCCCCAGTATAAACTCGTGGAATAATCATCTTCAACAGAAAAGGCCAAAGAATATGCTGCAGATTAAGAAATCATTAAAAGTTTTACGTTTGACTTCCTTCTAGGAGGATTTTTTTTAAAACAAAACAAAATAAAAAACAATAACAAACTCTTCAAATCAGGTCGAACTGAAAATCTAGATTACCTCCATCTCAGGAATAGTTATAGTGAGCAGAAGAAGACCTTTTTCACAGATTGCTCTCAACTCTGTTACACAAATTGCCCCAGTTTTCACCTGTCAAAACCAAGCTTGTATTAAGTACATAGACTGTCAAAAACTTGTACATATGGTACAACTACAATATGAAGTATATGGCATCTCATCTTAAATCTGATTTACCATCAATTATATTCAATAAAAGGTCTTTGGGGGCCAATTTTACTAGTAGGAATCTTTTTTCATTTTTTCCTTTCTGTTGGATGTCACCATAAATTTTAGACAGCCTAAACCAAACAATATTTATTTCAGTTATATAAGGTAAATGAAATTAACAATTTTTCACAAAGTGTAACTCAGATAAGAACCTCCAATCTCTTGTGGGCTTTGCTTGATGAAGGGCCTTCCTTTGAACTCCAAATATCACTCATCTCTTGATCTGTTAAAGCACAATGTCGCACTAGGTATTCTACAAACAATTCACCAGATGGACCGACCAAGTAACAATGTGAAGCCATTACCACAATCAACTGCACCAGACCAACACAATCTCAAGATGGAGTTCCTCTATGCTCATAGTACCTGAGAACTCTATAACTATCAGATAATATTAACTTACTTCCGAAAGTGCTTTTCGGACCCCTAAATTTTGCTCATCCAGCAATAACTTTACAGCTTCAACAAGTAAAGGTCTTTTACTGTGCCAAGCTTCAGACAACCTCCAAATAAAATCAGCAGAAAGTCAGGCCATGAAAGAGAATGATGATAACATTTACAAAATCACATAAGTGGAAAGAACCTGGGTAATAGATGCTTTAAAACACAAAGTGCACCAAAAGTCAAAGGCTCTTCTTTCAATCGGCATTTCTGGTTGCAGAAATACAAAAGAAAAAGGAAAGTCAAATTTTGAGTTTGTCAAAGTAAAGCTGAGGTCAATAGCCCACAACTAACTGTCCGTCCATTCTAAGAGTACGCTTTAGCATAGGCATACTCCATTATACAGTACTCACATTCAGAAGGAACATAAATAAGTCCTCAGGGTACACCAAGCCAACTGTCAGAAAACAATGCTGAACTTCATTATATGTCTGCACAATAACAAAAGTCAACACCTAAACAACAAAATCCAGCAAGTGTTAAGTTCGAAAAACGTTAGACAGGTCTGTCAAATATTAAAATTAGCCTAGAGTTCCCAAAGTCAGCCATGGGTACCGAACACAAAACCGGCATACTGAGAAGAATATATCTTAGTGGGGAGATATTTCAACTGTTGAGTCCATAAAACAAAATCAAGGGTGAAAAGATTCCAGGCGTGAACAAAAGCCGGACAATAAATGGCTTGACATCCAATATAGAAAACATAAAAAACCTTCTTAATTTAAGCAACTTAAAGCTAGAAGCAAAGTCTGAACCCAACCAGAAAACAGAACATATCAAAGAATGCATTTGAAAAGGTAATTGCACCTTCAGTCCAACTGAATAACTAGAATACTCTTTGCTGTCATTATTGATGCTAACCACCGGGAGGAGCGTTGATAAAATAACTGTAAGTTCCTGTACAGTGCACAGCATTTGTTACACGGACAATTGGATCTTCTTACTTGTAACTTATCCCAAAAAAATTAAGAAAAAGTACAGCTTCATCCTTCTATAACTTTGAGTGCATCCAACTTTGCCATAAAAGAATCAATGTATTTCCCTCGATAAAAACATTTTGGATTTATTAATGAAAGCTGTTCTCAGGCTTCTTCTTAGTTTACTTTCAAGAATTTTCCTTCTTTGAAAATGAAATTTATTCCAAGAAAGAATGACCGTAGGTTTCTCAAAAGGATAAACAGTAGAAATATGGATAGTAGCTAAAAATAAAAATTCAAAACAAGCAACTAACTATATGCTAAGCAAAACAAGCAAAATACAGAATGCATCACCTCAAAATCAAGTAAAGGAGGACCACTTTCTGACAGTAAAGTAGCATTTAAGAGGTTGTGGAGACTACATGTTGCTACGAAGGCAATATCTTGGTCTCTTTTATACCTGACCATAGAAAAAGAAAACTGTACTGTAAACCATTCATCTTCATGCACATATGTAATGTTAATAAGGATGAACGTACACTATCCAAAATGAAGAATGAAGAACATCATAAGCAGAAGCAAACAACTAAAACCACATTTATTGTTTAAAAAAAAAAAAAAGTTTTAACAGGAAGAGACACACTAATTACGACATCAGAAATGTATAGAGGCATTAAAATTATAATCCCTTACAATTCCAATATTGTAGGAACAAGTCTGGGTAAAGCCACTTTCAATTGTGTCCTAGTGATCAGACGAACCATTTGACCAAGTGCTTCAACAGATGATATTCTAATCTATTATGGAAAGAAAGTTAATTACTTAATAGCAGCCATATAAGCAGGAAATAATTATGGGAAAAAAAAAAAAAAAAGGTAAACAAAATAATAATAATAAAAAGCTAGAAACAGCAAACCTTTAGATCCCGCGAAGATGCCCAGACTCTCAGTAGAAGCTCAAATGCGGAATTCAAAAATGACCTGCAATATGTAATAGGTAACAAGTTAAACAAGATATCTCTAAGATCACGTAGAGGAAAAGGCCTTAATAAAATAAGTAGGTGGAAAATAAAATTTTAAAAAAAGGTGGAAAATATTAAAAACTACAGCAGAATCTCACATGATGTCACCATCAAGAGGCGAGTGTAAAGGAAAGTCCATGTTATATTGCCAAACAGCTTGACACCAGCACTTAAATGCTGAAACAGAAGAGGAAAAGAATTTATCACAAATTTCCTCCAAAAAAAAAAACAACTATGTAAATGAGAAGCATAGAACATCTTATTCCACCTCTACTCTGTTTTTATTTTTCCCCCATATATATGACAGGTTGAAAACATGAAATGAATAGTAACACTCTCTCCCCATACGGATTACAGACAGTTAACTCCAATATCTACTATGTGCCAACGCCGAGGGGTTCAAATATGTCAAGAAAAACACCAAAATGGAAAGGAACCATTATAACAACTTAGCATCAAGCATATCTTGCATCAATAATAAGACCGAGGAAAATCCACCACACCATTGGCAAAAATTGGCCTATGGATGTCCCTGACATTTCCAAGAATCGGCAAAACTCGTGAGAGTACACCCTTCAGTCGTGGTGTGAACTGCAATGCTTTAACACAGATCAAAAGGTAAAACACAAAGATTTCAGTCTAAGCAGACAGAAAGCATTATCCAAACTTCATGTCAATCACTGAGTGCTAAACATAAAGGAAGTTTTATTATTAACCTTCGGCAGAAGCAAAGTCCGCAAGTGTTTGAACCATAGCCAGTAACCCTGAACTTGGCCCTGGGAAGTGAACAAATATTTCTTCCATCATCTGCCAAAATAAAAAACTGTCACTAAATCAAAGACGGAGAATGTCATTCACTCAACAGAAGACAAAATGACAACATATTGATAGATAAGTTTGAAGGACTATCTGAGCCAATGTGCCGTTTCCTCCAAAAGCCCAAAACATGATCAGAGTAGGCAACTTTATGAAAGCATAAATGTCATGTTTCAGCAGGATACTTACTAGGTCGGGAAAATGTGAGCCTATTGAAACAAGTAACCCAGATGCAGCTCTTTGCCAATCGGTATTTAGTTCCTACAAATCAACATTTCAATGAAAAATAAGAGCAGTTTCCTGGACTTTCCACTACAAATGAAACAAGTACCAACAAGTAACTAGTGAAGCATCAACTACTTTTAACTCCAAATTACACCATGATGTAATTAAGGGGGTGTTTGGTTGGTTCACTCCAGCCAAATATTTCCAAAAGTTTTTGTTTTTTTCTGCAAAAATAAATACAATTTTACTATTCACATCTTTAAATCTCTCTTAAAAGCTCAAACTTTAAAAGTTCATAACTTTGTTATTTCAAGTTCAAATGAGATTATTTTTTCTTTTTAATTGCATAGAATTTCAGAATAAACAAAACAAGATCCATATTACTATTTTATTTCCGAACACATTTCAAGTTTTTACACTTTTTAACTCCAAACATTTCATTTTCAACCAAAAGCACATTTCCAAAACTCAACTCAACTCCAATCAAAATCTCTCCAAAACTCCAAAATAGATATTGAAAGCTAAACTAAATTGACAAAATAGATATTATAGGATAATAAATCCGAACCTATTTAATTATCCTAATTCAAAAAAAAAATACTAAATCCTAATACTAATACCAAATAATAAATTCTTAATCAAACTCAAGCAAATATAGATAATGATAATAATAATAATAATAATAATCATCATCATCATCATCAAACAAAATAGAAATCGTATCAAAACTAAATCAAACAAGAGCTAACAAAGTAGTAATCCGCCCACTGGTAATTAAATCCTTAATTCATTCCATTTCCGCTTTACCTTGGAGGAAATCATCTCGGCCGTGGCAATCTTAGCGAGCTTCGCCATGAACGAAGGATCAAGGTCCTTCCTGTCCAACGCCCGAACTCCGACTGCCATTACTTGGAAAACCCCAGCCATGTTCCCGAAGCGCTAAAAAGACATTCAAAAATGAAGAGAAAAGAAAAAAACCAAGCAACTATCAGCGAAGAACGAGAGATGAAAAGGAAAATTCAACTCAATTTTCCAGAGAGAGGAGAAAATCACCCGACGTCCTCCTCGGGAAACCGACGAGCAACAGTCGAGAACCAGAAGCGGATTCCTAGAACCGAAAACAACTCAATTTAGTCCAGAACCTTCGAACAACTCAATGCGTACACACACACACACACACACACACACACACACAAATATACAGAGAGAGAGGAGAGAGTACAGGGAAGCGATATCCTTGAGAGAAGCCATGGAGGCCTCGCGGACGACGGGAGATTCATCTGCCAGAGAAGAAACCAGAACTTGTACGGCCTCTGAGAAGGCAATTCAGAGATCAGATTGCGGACGAAGCAAACTGAAAGCGACATTGATGAGAGGATCAAATTCATTTCGGAGATGATCGTACCTGGTGCGGGAATGGAAATTCCTGAGCTTGACGACGCCATGGAAGAACCAGACAGAGGAGAAACGCGACGAAGAAGAAACTACGTGAAAAAGGCCAAAAAACAAAAAAAAGGAAAAAGGAAAAGAAAAAGAAAAAAGGAAAAAGGAATATGAATTATGTAGGAGGACGACGAAGGAGAAGACGACGACAGTTGGACCCTCCAGCGCTGTTGCGAGTGCCGAGCTGGGGTGACGAGGATTCTAGCTTTTCGGTGTTTGGGCTTGGGCCCTCCTCGTACTTCGCCAGGTTATTTGGGCCCATTATCATGGGCCGATGGGAATACCCAAGATGCCAAACACGGGCCAATACAGAGCTGAAAAAAGACCCAGATTGCGTTCTACTGCAGCGAGCAGGGCTTTATTTGAATTTTGACGGGCTGGCACCGGTCTGCGTTTTTTCAACGCACAATTTGTTGTCGTCATTTGCCTAAAACAAAATGTCGTTTTCATTGCGTTGTCGTTTGTAGAAATAGCAATCTTTCATTGTGATTGATATACTGTCATTTACAGTTACAATGAAACGACAATTTACACTTTGACGGTTAAAACGCCGTTTTATTCTGCTGTGACAGGCACAATTTGCCGTCTTTTTTCGCAGCATGAAATACTAAGCAGCCAAGTCTGGATGACATTTTTTTTTAAATGTTTTTCGTAGTTTACATTTCTATAATTGTTTTATTTGAGTAATGTTTTTAACAAGAGAAACGACGCGTCGTCATTGTTTAAGAATTTAAAAAAATTATTTGGCAAAAAGTAAAGATTAGAGAACACATCGTTGTATCAATATGTTGTCGTTCACTTATATTTAGTTTTAATGGCAAAAAAACATGTTTTACTTACCAATGTAGTTATTAACATTGTGATTACATGGTATGCCGTTCTATCAAAAATAAAACATGTACACATATACACGCACATCATTTTGATTTGTTAATTTTGGTGTCGTTTATAATATAAAACGACAACATTCGTCTGCCAAATGTATTACGAACAAGTTAAATTTCTTTCCCTAATTGGGATAAACTTTTGTTTCTCTTTTTCAAACGTATCTAAAAAGAAATAAAATAATAATAATAACATATCTAAAAATGCACTGTAATTTCAATTCAAATACACCACCATTAAACGCAAAATAATTCCATATAATAAAAAATATTAGTACAAACTAAAACTACATCTAAAAAACCCAAATCTATTCAGAAAATTATTTCCAGATCGTCAGAACAAATTCTAGTTTAAGAAACCCAAAAAGATTCTTGCTTTTTTTTTTCTCTCTCTCTCTCTGATATCAAGAGCTGGTGAACTTGGTGACGGCCTTGGTACCTTCGGAGACGGCGTGTTTGGCGAGCTCGCCGGGGAGGACGAGCCTGACGGCGGTCTGGATCTCGCGGGAGGTGATGGTGGGCTTCTTGTTGTACCTGGCGAGCCTGGAGGCCTCCTGGGCGAGCTTCTCGAAGATGTCGTTAATGAAGCTGTTCATTATCCCCATCGCCTTGCCGGAGATCCCAATGTCCGGGTGGACCTGCTTCAGCACCTTGAAGATGTAGATCTTGTACGTCTCCACGCTCTTCTTTGCCTTCTTCTTCTTCT
Organism: Ficus erecta; assembly: GCA_008635985.1. Taxonomy (NCBI): domain Eukaryota; kingdom Viridiplantae; phylum Streptophyta; class Magnoliopsida; order Rosales; family Moraceae; genus Ficus; species Ficus erecta. Next base: position 37,771 of record BKCH01000818.1, read on the forward strand.
TCTCTCCGGCGGCGGCGGCGGCGGCGGAGGAGGAGTCCTTCGGGAGCTTCTTCTCGGCTCTCGGCTTCTTCTCGGCGGGGGGGGCTTTCTCTGCGGGCTTCTTCTCGGCTTTCGGCGCCATTTTTTGGGATTTTTTGGGGGTTTTTTTTTTTTTTTTTGGTTGGTTTCACAGAGAGAGAGGAAATAGAAGCTGGGGAATTTGAAGGATTTCGAGTTTTCGACTGGGAAATGGAAAGGCGGGGATGGGTTTATAGAGTTGATCGGGACAGACGTGATTGGTCAAAATCAATTGGCGCGGATTGAGGGGTTGGTTGCCGTTGGATCGGATGTTAATCGACGGTTGGTGTAGATTGGAAATTGAAGTGTGGCGGGAGAGCCAAATTTAACAAAGTTGGCTCATTAAACGATGCCGTCTTATACATAAGTTTAGGCATCTCTTCTAAACGCTGTCGTTTTAGTAGATGAAAACTAGACATTACTAAAAATTAGTATTATTTGTTTTTTCCCAAAGACAAAAACATTTTGAAAATCATTTTGTTTTAAGTGTGAAATATAAATGAGAATATTTTGAAACCTAATTTGAGATATTTTTAAAATTATGTTTGATTATGTTTAATATAGATACTGGTTTGAGTACAAGAAAAAGTAAAATTATTTTTGAGTACGTTTCAGAATATATTTATTCGGTGCATTAGTCTTAGAAAATGAAAACGGAAATGGAAAAACAATTTTGTTTCATTTTCTCATTTCTTAACAAAATACGAAAACAATGTTTTTGTTTTCATTTATGTTTTTCAACTTGGTATTGGTGCAAAACAAATGCTATTAATAATCATTCATGAAACACCTTACTTAAAAAATCGTGAGATTCCTTTCCAAAACATTTCAAAACTAACACAAAATGAGACCTAAAATTCCCCCTTCTCGGAGGCTCTACTTGATCGGAGAGATAGAGAGTGTGAATGAGGGAGATACTTAAGGGATGATAAATGTAATGGATGGTAAGTTAAAATATTATAACAATCTTTCCAAGTCTTTTAGTAGAATGAAAGGAGAGTTAAAAGGATGACCAATCGTTATTTAGTTAATTAGTACATTGTCGTTTTATTTTTTGTTAATAATTTTTAGAGGGCAAAATAGTCATTTTAAAATTGCATTGCGATAGATTTGGTAGATCCTTCCAAATTCCATCATCAGAAAGAGTAGTTTTTCTCCGCTCGAAAGAGAAGATATCCCGCCATCTCTCCTTTCCCTCCTTTCTTCCCTCCACTCAAAGGATTGGATCTCTCCCTCCAAGCAAACACACTCCTTGATTTCTTGACAATGATCCCATGTCAAGTAATGGTGCGTGAGAGTTAAAATATCATACTCAAGCAGATTCAAAAACTTAAGGTAACCCATCAGGTCAAAAACTCTAAAGAATACAAATACTTAATGGTGTCTTTTATGGAGTAGTGATTTATTTTTTACAGAGGCAAACTAATTAACTAATTACACAACCTGATTATCCTCATGGACATATAAATAAGAAAAATTATACACCATTCATAATCTGCACTGATTGGAAGCAATGCTTAAGAGAGGTGCTCAGAACGGAGATCCGACAGGAGGAATAAGGCCGAGGGTAGCGCATTATCCTAAGCCGACGAACTTTTGTATCTGGTTTAAGTGGAAAAATAATGTCCTGCAGAAAATGCCATTTATCTATTAGTAAAAGTAATAACAATAAAGTGATTCACTTGTAATGGGACAGAGTTTGAAGGGTACAGTTTCTCACATCAAAGTGAATTTTTGGCTTACGTTCCCTCTTGCCTCTGCCCCTTTCAAGACAATCATCCCCTGTTCCGCTTGAAACTGACAAAGTCGATTTATCTGTGGTGATGAATCAAAAGAACGAAGAAGAGGAATGAGAATAATATGTCATATTTTTTCACGCTGGGCAGTACATGAGTATTCAGAAACTACGGAAAAACCTGTTTTTTTTATATGTTTTTGAACTGATGTTAACTTATCAATAACTAAGAGCTATTCCTTTTGGGCATAAAATTTAGAAAAGTGTCTGCATTGCCTGTACCAATACAGAGGGAAGAATTTGTGTTTTCTATAGACATACCCCATTACTCATTATGCTGTCTATGATAAGAATCAGTTTTCTTCAGAGGGATTCAGTTTTTCCTTTTTCTTTTTTCTAGCTAGTTTCTGTTTAGCAGTGTAATATTATCTTTGAGGCTACCTGTTATTTCCTGTAGGTCTTTCCCAGATATAATCGAGAATGGATAGCAACACACAATACAAAACAAGTGCATACCAGATGAAAGATCGTGTTCATCAGAGTTATGTGAAGCATCAGTGCTCTTAACCAACTCTCCGCTCGATGTTTGGTTCAGGTCCTGCAGTCAAGCAGTGGTGCAATGAAACATCTTGACACAAAATTGAGTTGGTAGGTAAGACATTTAACATAATATTTCAAATTACAGCCTGATGCACTTCTGCAATTTTGAATCCCATGCGGATCAATAGTTCAATTCCATATAGAGTTCTATAACTACGATCAAGGAACCTTTTCAAACTTTTGTTCTTGTGTAAGACCACTGAAATTACTTGTCTAGTGCAACATGCAATAATTTAAAAACTACCCTCTTAAATAAGAGTATACTCTACTATAAGAATGTAAAATACCTCCACAGGTCGGATGCAAACACTTGCTGGAGATGTACACAGAGCCTTGCTTTCTGCAACCTGGGAATTCTTTGGTGTGTGATCCAATATCCCTAAAACATTACTCGGGTGCTTACCAATTTCCCTACACAGTAAAATTAAAATAGTTTCTTCAGAAATAGAGAATTTCAACTGATAATATCTTGCCAAAATGTTACATTAATAAGATAAGTACCTATCATCGTGGAACTCTATTAGAGCACTTTGGTTAACTAATTCAACCTCTATAACTGAAGCTTCTACCGAATCAGAAGAAAATCCCGATCCTTCATCAGCAGTCTTGCTGCATCCAACCAAAGAACTCTGAACATGTTCTTTACCTTCTGAATTCCTGTCATAGAAACTATTTAACGTATTCTTGGACGGAGCGACCTTAAGGCACAATGGCTCCAACAAGGAACCTGAAACTACAATGTTTCAGGAGAGAAATGTTAATTGCACTAGAAAAGAGAAGTATTACAAGATCTCTTCATTTTATCTAACTTCAGAAGATTAGACAGGCATAGTTTCTAAATCCGCTGCAAAGTAGAACACACACGTGCGCAAATAAACACGCATAAAATTGTGATGTAACAAAAATATAGAACTCATCCAGTCACTGATCCAAATTAAAAGTTCTAGTATGTCCCCACATAAGGAAATAATTGACACACTTAATTATCTGCTATAGGGATATCCCTCCGCCTACCCGGCAAACAAAAGTGCAAGAATTACTCATCAAAGCCTTATAAAAACATACGAATGTCATTTTCCATGTGAATGTCATTTGAGGGTCTTCTAGTGAAACATCACTGACCAATAGAGTGAGCTTCATCATTCTATTTCAAATTTTCGCTTAAAAAGTTTAAGATTTTTATCGGTTTACCGATCGAATCCGCCACATCAAAGTTGAATTTTGCCGGTTTCTTTACGTAAATCCGCCATAATCAAGTTGAAAGAGATCTAAATCTTTCACCACGAAGAGGAAAATGAGTCACTTTCCAAGGAATCCTAAGGACAACGCAAGTTCAGAAAAAGAAATTTTTACAAATTGCGGAACCGAAATCAAAATAACTCCTTCCAAGCCAACAATTATCATCAAAAACCGAACTTTCACAGATTAAACACCATAATGTGACAATCACCAAAGCAAAATCTAGAGCCAACACCTAAAATTCAGCAACAAAAAAGTGAATTCACAAAAGGGAAAAACCGATTCCGAAATCGATACCGGAATAATTGGAGAAGAAGAGGGAGAAATCGGTGCGGCGTTTTGGCGGGGAGCTTCTCGGCTGCTGAGAATACCCTCCCGGTATATTATCAATTCGCTTCAGCATCATCTTCTTCTTCTTCCACTGTATAAATTTCTTCTTCTTCGCCATTAATGAAGCTGGTAAAAGCTCAAATGAAAAGCCCTAACTATCAGAACCGAAATTTGTGCAATTTTTTTCAGTGGAGGGTGGAAGAAAGAATCAGATTAGGCGTTGAAAGTGTGAAAGTTTGGGTTTTTTTCCCATTGGGCCAGTTTTCCTCTCTCTCTCTTTCTCTCTCTCTCTCCAACTCCGTGTAATCGGTGTGTTTCCATTGGACAACTAGCTAGAAGAAATACTTATAAAAGTTTCTATATTCGGTTTTATCTTTCTTTTCGGCTGTTAAGCTTGTTAGTTATTGCTATAATTCTAATGGCTTTTTTCTGTTCCTATCGGGCAGATAGGGGCGAATCTGAGGATTCCAAACTAAAAAGGAAGAAAACTCTTTCCAACGTTTAGACGGGGGTTTTTTTTGAAAATAAAACACTAAAAACTAGCCACATTTCTAACTTTTTCCAAAAATTCAGATAGAATAAAGATATTGGAGATTTTTTATCACCCTCATTTAAACAAATAGCATAATTTTTTTATTTAGCAAAATCCGTTAATAAGTTATTGGTCATAATTAATCCTAGATTGACTACAATCAATCAGTGAAAAATATATATTAATATTGATCAATCAATGATTAATCATGGTCAATCAATGACCTGATTAACTGGATTGATTGATTGAGTATTTTTTTTTTAAATGATCATTTTTCTATTTTTACAAAACTTCGAATATTTATTAAAAAAAAAACTTCTTAAAAGAATATCATTTATCGGCAAATCCAATTTTCATAACACTTTAATGGTTCGGGGGTATATATTTACAATCAATGTCACGTTTTCAGTTGGGACGGTTTTCTGACCCGATCCTAGATAATAGATATTTTGATTAATTTTCATATCTATACTTCTAGAATAAATGTGGATTCCTGCAAAGAAAATTCTCGACACTCATGTCAGAATCAATTTATTTGAAGAAACTACAAATGAAAATAGCAAAGTGTCTATAAAAATTCGAAAAAGCTTACCTTTCTCCCTTACACTCACCTCTGCTAAGAGGCTCGAGAGTGCAGGAGGTGATCAAGTCATTCATCTCAGCCATCCATTCTAAATGGCCTACTTTTAACCCTTACATAAGTTTGTCGCATGTAATCAGTGTTTAAGTCATTTTAAGATTAACCTTGCTCCAATCAGATCTTATGTTACACACCATATTCTCCATTGTTTAGTATTTCCTGTTTGTGTTTCATAGATATAATTAAATATATATATATATATATATATATTTCCTGAATATGAGGATTCACTTAATTAAACACCGTCGTTTTTCTTGCTTTCCCTACTAATTCAGTTCATTTGCTTTAACATCATCCATTTCATTTGTTTCACAATGGATTGTCTTCCTCCCACACGTTTTCTTAAAACTAAATGACACTAGAGATAAATTTAGCCATAGGGTTTTATGAATTAGATCTAACATTTGTCTCTTAGTTTTGTCTAATAATCTCCCACCTTATTCCTAATCATCTTGGCGGCATCGATAATCCACCAAAAGCACATAACCTACCGTTGGTAATATGGTAGACTACTGCGAGAACACAAAAGCAATCAAATATTTATGGTACATCGGCGGACTACTTTCAGTATCACGGTAGAATTTTTTCCTCAACAACACAATAGACTATCAATATATCACTGACAAAGAAGTTGTCGGATTTATCAGTGTGATATTCTCCGTAGAGTTTTATTCTTTTTTAATTTAATGGGAAAGTCAATTTATGAATTGTGATTATGGCATCTTATAGAGATCAGGCAATGATAATACTACGAAATTAATATAATTTGTTTTGCAGTGAATTAAAAACGAAGAAAACATTGCAGGAGAAACAAGGAACTTTGCCTCATCGGCTCATCTCCCAAGAAAGCAACTTTTAACCAAATTCAAATCAGGTACTTTTTTTCTTCTTGCAATTCATGATCAGACGACTAGGTCTCTAAGAGAAGACCAAGCAAGCCAACAGAAAGAACTTGGTTGCCACTTTCGATATGTGAATTTAATGTTAAACAAGGCCCACCACTTCACTAACATGCATCTAAAACAAAAATCACATTAATCTATTACTACATACACATTAAAAGAGCGAATGGCCTTCTATAGTTTCATTCATCCACACTTCCGCCATGCGGCGTTTCTAACCTTCGTCATGTGGCTTTCCCCTCCAAGCATGCTCGCCAACTAGTTTACTAGAAAAGGAAAAACAAAATTCATCTTGACTACATTAACACACTAGAGATGATATTTGGTGATCATGTAACTTAATATAGACGATCACGTACCCTTTTTTCGTTCCTGGCTTGTTTTCTCTTTTGGTTTTATTTTTCCAAGTTTCTTGATGCATCTGGTATTTCAAAATTTCCTTTTTCTAAATTTCATTCTTATTTGTACGTCTAATATTTTTCGTGAAAATTATCCATATGAACCTGAGACTAGTGATGGAGTCAGAATTTTCATTCAGTGGAGGGATTAGAAATTTTTTTCCTAAATTTTTGTTGAGATAGATTGAGTTTTTAAAATTTTCGAGAGGTCTTATTTTAATTTGATATAAATAGATTTGAGTTGGGGGAAAATCAAATTTCCTCAATTCTTATGGGGACTATTAAAATAAACGAAGACTTGAGGGGTGTATGGTTCTTCTCATTTTTATGGGGCTATTTGCAAAAATAAAAATACTATATATGCAAATTTTTTAAAAGAACAAGAAAAAGTGAGAAAGGCTTGAGCCCCCACTAATCATAATGTGGATCCGTCCCTGTTTGAGACGACATCGATAAGAAATGGGTGCACTCAATGATAGGCTCAACGACCTTGTGAATACCCGATTAAGTTAGAGCAACAAGCTTATTTTAGAGAGAGAAAAAAAAATAATAATTAAGGATTGATGATGTCTTTTCAATTTTCAGATGTAGAATGAGTTGTTAGATTTTTATAGGACTTTTTGATAATTATGCTACATGTAGTATATAAGGCCACCTCATTTTAGCTAGCTAGTAAATACCTTAATTTGCTGATGTTATTCTTTATGGGACATGTCATGCTTGAGTTATAGGAGGATGTGACAACTGGCTTGCTTGTATGGATATGCCATCCAAGTGCTTGCCGTCAACTTGTGATCCTATATATATGTAGATTGCCTTACACCGTTGAAGCCAATATTTTTAAGTATGCATCAGATCAGAAGAAAAAGTGTGAAGAAGAAATGAAAGGGGGAAAAAAATAGAGAGAGATGGAAATGTTAGAGGCAACGAGAGACAGAGAAAAAAGAAGTTTCTACTATCTATCTATTAGTTACTGTAAGTATGCATTTCACTACATTACTTGAACAGTTATATGTTTGAAATATATTTTTAGTTTTGTTATTTATTATTGTTTTTCATGATTAATTCAAAGAGATTCAAAGAACTTATTTTTATGTATGATGTGAAATCTAATATTTATTAAAACCAACTCAGATAAAGATAAGAATGTCAAATCTTTGAAGAAAAGAGTTTCAGAAAAGGGGCCATACAGAAAAGAAAGGGTTTTAATGGTATGAGATTAACATCATACTAGAGGGTTCTATTCTAAAGTTAAAAGAAGTATTTTAATGTGGAATAGTTATATGATATATATTTGTTGAGTTTTTCACTCAAATAGTTCTTGTGATGCAGTTTGCAGGGTCAATATCAAGAGGTTGACTGAGTCAGAGGTTCCAGAGTCTCATGATAAGTTCAGTTATTTTTAAGATTTGAGATTTTTGTATTATAAGGAAAATTTTTGTTTCGAGGATGAATATATTTTTTTTCAACTGCATACTATTTATTTTTGTGAAGTTTGAAGTTTTAGTTAAGCTAATGTTCTTTTTGAGCTGTTAGCTAGGGAGGAGTATTAAACATTGTACATAAGAATTTATGGGTGCATCCAATGGAAGAGTTCATATACTTATTTGAGGTTCAAGTCATGTCAGTACATCTTCAAGTTCAATCTTATTCATGCATCACTCTCCTTCACCTCTTGCTCTACACCAATAGATGCAAAAGTTGACCCAACAATTTCGCCCAGAAGTTACAATTAATAAAAGAGATGTTTTAATTTGGGGTGTAACAGAATTTCTACTTTTACTAACTAAAAACTAATAGTAAAAGCTATAAATCCTTCTAAATATGAAATAACTATTAAAATATATTAGTGTTTGTACAAATGAATTTTTAATACTTTTTTAAAACACAATATTTATGTAGTAATTTATGTAAAAGATTTTTGGCATCTCCAAAAATATTATCAAACTAGCCTTTAGTCTCTCTAAAAACTATTCAAGAGCAAACTCGAAAATGTTCCCCTATCATTCCCTTTAGGCTTTTATTTCGAAAAGACCTTAATAAATCTTAGACTTATCCAAAATGAACTCAGATACTTTTTTAAGATCCAAATCGATGGTAGACCGATACAAGTTGAAAAAAAATGCAACTGTTCTCTTTTGAAAAATATAAATCGGTCATCTAAAATCTCCACTTGGATCATAGGAAAAGATTTCCAATAATGATTTATTTCATGTAAACTCTATATACATAATTAAATAGGAAATCCAAATATATTGGAAATTCCAAATTTTGTATTTTTATTTTATATAGATTTCATCACACATACATGCGCGATATACAACATAGAACATAAAATTAATGTATCTCAAACTTATGAAAACATTAACACACATTATTATTATATATTCTTATAGCCCCTTTATCGTAAACATATGTAGAAGTTTCCTCATCACAATAACATTTAACATTAGCATATCTGATCAAGGGCAGAAGATGATGAGGTAATCAGGACCACCGGAGCACGTAAAAGTGCTGTTCTTATCATCATAAGCGTAACTGTAAGCCAGAGGGCACTTCATCTCGAAGATTCTAGAATATTCCGTCGGCGGACACGTCTCCGGCTTATTGAAATCCCCGGTGCAGCAGTACTGCGGCTCATTGAACGCCACACACGCGCTCTTGCAGCCGATGACGTCACCGCTGTCAGCAGCTTTCAGCCGCAATTCAGGCGGGCAGGCGGCGTTTATGTCGACCGGGCCCCGCACTCGCCCGTGCTGCCCTGCAGAGCGACCGAGACCGGCACGTTGAAGCCGTTGACGTTGCTTACGTCGTAGAAGTCTCGTTATCCGTTCGCCGCAATGGTGAATTCGACGAGAGTCGCCGGTGGGACCCCGCTGTTGCCTTTGCACTCAACCTGGCCGGAGTTGCAGTCTCCGGTGGCACAGCTAAACCGGCCGGAGGTGTTGGTTGAGTTCGGCCCAGAAGCCGACACTTGACAGCGAAGAGACGCCCACCGAGATGCTAGCGCCGGGTGCTAGGGTTCAGCCGTTGGTTAGGGTTGCTGGCCAAATGGTAATTGTTGGGCAGTGGTTGTGCCTGCATGCGATCAAACTTTTTAACTTGTGTTTAGTTTACCGGTTAAAATTATTTTTTGTGTTGAAGTTATTTGATTTTTTAAAAATTAAATTGTTTTTTTTTTAAGATAAAAATAAGTTGGAAAAGTTTGTTTTAGAATGATGTATTAAGTAAAGGCTTAAATCAAGCATACACAGAAACATGGGTTCATCAATCTTTCAGGAAAGTAATAAAATTAAATAAAATTAAATAACTAAAAAAATGAAAATATGTGAAAGAAAAGTACAGAGGAAGAGGGGTAAGTGTCTAAGTGACATGTTTGCCAATCTGGTTAATTTTAAGACATAGAGAGATGTTGAGTATGCAGCTGAATTTTAGTTGAATGGAGCATCAATAAAATAAGAAGAAATTTGTATAAGCTAATAGCTAAATTTGGGTACAAGTATTAAAGAATTAACCGTTCCAATTTTTTTGTTAGCGGCAATGAAAGCACAAAAGAAAATAAATAAATATGAGTAGGCAAGACGCTTATTTCAGCTCCTAATCTTCCGGAAGAAGGGCTTAATAACCCCACGATGGCCTTAATTAATATGAAGGTCGATCAACATATAATCATTGTGTCAAGGCAATAATTAGATCATACAATCTGTTAAGATGGAATTCTAGGGACCCAATAAACAATATCAGAGTCGGCTTCCAAATATACGGATTTGTTGTTAAAATGAACTCTTAAGATGGAAACAATACCAAATTGGAGCTTTGAGGATTTCCCTTTTCCGTAATCCTTGTTCTCTCAAATTTTTCATATCTTATTAGGTTTTTTTTTTGTGTGGGACTTCCACCACCGCCATTGCCATGGTTGGACGAGGGTGATCAGCGATTGGTGTTTGTATCCCATTTTATCTTGAATGATAATTTCCATTTCAAAAAAAAAAACGAAAAAAAAAAGATGGAAAGAGTATCATAGTAAAACAAGGAACGGTGGAGATATTGATGGACTTGTGATATGCCCGGTTGTTTTTTGAGGAAGATGAATAGATAGATCATTGTTTGAGAGGGACTATATGATGTTCATGAGTTTTGTTTGAGGGTGAATTTTATAGAGTGTGTGAATAAAAATCTCATATTAACTAGGCATAAAAGGGACTTGAGCTACTTCACATAATAGCCATTTAGGATGGAACCAAAAACCAACAACAAGAATTCTAACATACATCTTGTTCAAAAATAAATTATAATTGATTAGTATCTTTTTCAACATTTACAATTGGCTTCCACAAATTTTCATAGACAATTGCAGCTATGTGATTCTCTTAAAATTATACACAAGTCTAAACATTTCTCAAATATTTGATCAAATTAAACATTAATTTACTTACCTCAAGATACTTTTTAATTATAATTAGTTACTGAAATCTTAAGTAATGATGACCAAAATTTTGATAAAAACAGAGAGACGATATATACATAGAAGTAAATGAGCAATGTTACTTTTTTAGTGGATCACGTGCATCACTGGAACCTATATATATGCACGGCATTAAAATATATTATTACATGTGTATGTGTGTGTGTGTGTGTGTGTGTGTGTGTGTGTATAAGTGAGTGTTAATATAAGTTAATGCGTATGTATAAACGAGAAGATGGAGAACCCGTAATAAAAGGATAATAAGATTATTTATTTCAAAAAGTCGTCAATAAATCTTAGATGCATCAATTCAGACACTTTTTCAAAATCCAAATCAATTGTGTTCAAAATCCAAATCAATTGTAGGCTGACATAAGTTTAAAAAATGCAACTGTTCTCTTTGGAAAAATATAAATCAGTCATCTAAAATATCCACTTGGACCATAGGAAAAGATTTCCAATAATGATTTATTTCATATAAATTCAATAAACATTTATAAAATCGGAAACTCAAATATATTGGAAATTCCAAATATTTATTTTATTATATATATATATATTTCATCACACATAAATGCGCGATATACAACATACAACATAAATGTATCTCAAACTCACGAAAACATGAACACACATAATTATTTTATATATTCTTAGCCCCTTTATAGTAAACATAGAAGTTTCCTCATCACAACAACATTAACATCTGATCAAGGGCAGAAAGTGATGAGGTAATCGGGACCACCGGAGCACGCAAAAAGGCTGTTCTTATCGTCATAAGCGAAACTGTAAGCCTGAGGGCACTTCTCCTCGAAGAATCTAGAATAATCCGTCGGCGGACAAGTCTCCGGCTTATCGAAAGCCCCGGTGCAGCAGTACTGCGGCTCATTGAACGCCGCACACGCGCTCTTGCAGCCGATGACTTCGCCGCTCCCGGCAGCTTTCAGCTGCAATTCAGCCGGGCAGGAAGCGTTTATGTCGACCGGGCACGACGAGGCTCCACACGCGCCCGTGCCGCCCTGCGGGGCGACTGAGACCGGCACGTTGAAGCCGTCGACGTTGCTTACGGAAGTCTTGCCCTCCGTTCGCCGCAAGGGTCAATTCGACGAGAGTCGTCGGTGGGACCCCGCTGTTGCCTTTGCACTCGACCTGGCCGGAGTTGCAGTCTCCGGTGGCGCAGCTGAACCGGCCGGAGGCGTCGGTTGCGCAACCGGTTCGGGCCCAGAAGCGGACACTCGACGGTGAAGAGACGTCCGCCGAGATGCTAGCGCCGGGTGCTAGGGTCCAGCCATTGTTTAGGGTTGCTGGCCAAATATTTGCTTGGCAGTGGTTTGTTATAGTGACTGTAGCTGCATTTGCGCCTGCGTCAATGCAACAGCGAAGAAACTTTTAGCACCGGTTGGAATTTAACTTTTTGTGTTATTTGATTTTTTAAAACTTAATTAAAATGTGCTGGTTGATTTTTAAAAGATAATTGAAATTTTTATTCAATTAAAAAAAAATTAGAATGAGTTGAAAATTTTAATTTAAAATGGGGTTAAAAACAAATACTTAAGTAAAAAGTTATAATTTATAAACATGACTGGTTCAACAATCTTTCTAGAAAATAATAAAATAAAATAAATTAAAACAATACCGAAAAATGAAAATATGTGAAAGAAAAGTACAAAGGACGAGGGTAAGCGACATGCTTGCCTATCTGATTAATTTTAAGGCACAGAGACATGTTGAGTATATGCAGAATTTTACTTGAATGGAGCATCAATCAAATAAAATTCGGGTATAAGTATTAAAGAATTAATCGTTCCAATTTTATTTATTTTTAATTAGCAAGGATAATGAAAGCACAAAAGAAAATAAATAAATATGAGTACACAAGATTTATAAAGTTCCGTCTTAATATAAAAATGTCTTATTTCAGGTCCTAATCTTCCGGAAGAAGGGATTAATGCCCCCATGATGGCCTTCATATGTAGGTCAATCAGCATATTGTTTATGTGTCAAGGCAATAATTAAACTATAAAATCTTTTAAGATGGAACCTAAGAACCCAACAAGCAATAGAGTCAGCTTCCAAATATAGTCATTTGTGGTGAAAATGAATTCTTATGATGGAAACACCATAGTAAAACAAGGAGCGGTTGAGATGTTGATGGTGATATGCCTGATTTGGTTGTTTGAGGAAGATGAATAGATAGATCATTGTTTGAGAGAGATTATATGATGATCATGAGTTTTGTTTGAGGGTGAATTGTCTGGAGCGTGTGAATAAAAGTCTCATATTAACTAGACATGATAACATTAAAAATAGACATAAAAAGAACTTGAGCTACTCCTCATAATAGATAACCTATTAGGATGAACCAAAAACCAACCAGAAGAATTCTAACATATATCTTGCTAAAAAAAATTATATTTGATCGGTTTCTTTTTTAAAATTTACAATTGGTTTCCACAAATTTTCATAGACAATCATGCAGCTATGTGATTTTCTTCAAATTATACACAATTCTAAAAATTTCTTAAATATTTGATCAATATTAAACATAAATATTTACTTACCTCAAGTAATAACCAAAATTTTGACAAAAACAGAGAGGCGATACTTAGAAGTAAATGAGCAATATTCATTTTTAGTGGATCACGTGCATCATTGATATATATATATATATATGCTCTGTATTATAATAAACTCTTACATGTGTGTTTGTGTTTGTGTGTATGTTAATAGTTAATGTGTATGTATAAACGAGAAGATAGAAAATCCGTAATAAAAGGATGATAAGATAACCTGCAGCAAGGAGGAAAGCGAAAGCGAAGCCGAAGAACACTTGGGTATTCATAATTATATTTGCTCGAAATCTTGTTTTTTAACGAAGAGTGAGAGCTTAGAACAAAATATAATCTTGATTGAATTGGCAACAAATCGAGGGTGCTATAAATAGGCTAACCTCATTAATGAATCTGATCCCCACGCGCCGCGCCCCCACCCCCCCCCCCCCCCCCCCCCCCTATAAATAGGCTAACCCCATTAATGAATCTGATCCCCACCGCGCCGCCGCCACCCAAAGGGCCAGTTTGGCATTGCTACGTTGTGGAAAATTTTTGCTATAGTTATGGTGCAAGTCCAAAGTTACTGTGCCTGAAAGCAAGTAAGCGTTTGGTTATTTATTTATTTTTTTTAATTGTTGTAAATACCAGAAGTAGATTTTTTAAATGTTTGGTAAAACTATGAATAAAACTATTGTGCATACGTATAGTGATAAAAAAGACATATTATATTTTTAAGTGTTTGATAAACTATGAATAAAACTATTGTACATACGTAGAATGATAAAAAATAAAAAAAAGACATATTATATTTTTGTCTACCATATACTCTAGTAGACATATTTATTTTCTAATAAATTCAATATTCATAATATTTTACATAAAGATTATAGAAAAGTATATACAATTTTTATTTAATAATCTAAAAGAACTAAAAATAATTTATCTTTATTTTAAGATGATAAATTTTTATTATCATTATCAAATACACATAAAATTATAATAATACAAGTTTTTTAAAAATAAAATGTAATAAAATTATAATTTACGGTTTGAAATTTGAAATTATTTTTAAAAAGAAAGAATTTATAAACTTTAAACAAATAGTTGGATGTAATTTTATTATTTTTGTTATGGAGATAAATAAAGTGGGTATATTGAAATTATTATTTATTGATAAGGATATTTTAGTAAATTTATGTATAGTGACAGCAGCTGTTATGCAGAAGCAACTACTGATATAATTATCAAATTCTGCTGCGTTGTAGTAGTTTTTAGAATCTGTTGGACAAAAATAAGGTTTACCAAACACCTCTAACCTGCTGTAAATTCTTTAATAATCTAAAAACAGTATTCAAAATAATAATGCCAAAAGGGACCAAACACTCAAATAGACATGTTTATTATTATTTTTTATTTCTTAATGCTTGCTTGAATTTTTGACATTCCATAACTTATTTAATTGGAGATTCAAAAAGTTGAAACTATTATAATTGAGATAATAATCTAGATACATATTTTTTAAAGGACAATCCTACAAATTATCCTTTTATTTTCCAAAAAAACACGGTTATGAATTTTTTTTTCTTCTTCTAGTACATTTGGGTGGAAACTTTTTCCTCTATGATACTCAGGTTTCAAACTTGGAACTTAAACCATGAAACCCGCATCCCCACCTGTTGAATTTGCCTCAAGAATGGACCTTTTCTTTTTCGTGGAAACCAAATCTTTTATTTATATTTTATATGTGCTGATTAAAGATTAAATATAAATTCTCTATTTCGTCTTAATCATAGCAGTTACATGAGATAATAGCTCTTTGAAAGGAATTATAAACGCTCTGTAATTACAATATTCCCCCAAAATCACCCGTGTGTTCCCATCTGGGATTGGCAATTCGTGTTCGCGGGTCAGGTTTGAACCATTACGGCACAATATAATAAGTATAAACACAAATACAACACAATTGATAAACGGGTCACGAACCTAAACACGAACACAAACTGTTTAATAAATGAGTAGCACGACACGATACGCAAACATGATTATTGAATAGACCACGACAGGTTGGCACAAAAACAAACTCGTTTATGACCCATTTAACACGAAAAACCCGTTTACGGCCCAGTTAATACGAAACTGGTTTCTGACTCATTTAACACAAAAATTTTGGATAAAAAAATCACTTAAAATTCTGAATTTACTAACATAAAAAACTCATCATATTCAAATAAAATATAAAACGAACAATTAGAATTATGAAATATCCATAATGATTAAGATAAATATATCTTAGAATAAAACATAAATGAGTTATTAGGGTTGGGGTTAGGCTTTTTATATGTTGTTATTTTTAGGGTTTTTTTTTATAAATATATTGAGAAATGCTATATATATGGGTTCTAAACGAGTTTGGTCGTGTTGGTCCATTTTAGACCCATTTAAATAAATGGGTTCAACGGGTTAACCATGTTAGCTCATTTTTGGCACGTTCATTTTGTATTAAATATGTCGATCCAATTATTAAATGTATGGTCCAAACTCATTTATTTCATGTCGTATCTGAAATTATCGGCCCTATTCCCGTCTTTTTTTAATAATAAATTTTACGAGGGATTTTTTTTTTTGATAAATATGTTAGGAACTCTTTTATTTTGCTTATGCTAATTAGATCCAACAGATTTCATACTTATGTAGTATTTATCATAAAAACCCCCTCACAGTATGCTATATGAAGTTATGGTCTAATGGATGGAGTATTATACTGTATCAACTCTTGACTCTTTAGTAGTTAGTATTAATTAAGTTAGTTTGAAACTTTCTGCTATTAATTATCTGATGTTTTGTTATTTAAAAGTTTGAACATATAAGTTAAATTTTCTAAAATTCTTTAAAAAAAAATTACATCATAGAAAAGGTCCAACACAAATAAAAGAAGAATTAATTAAAAACTTGGTCCAAAGTCTCTGTCCTCTTCCACCAGTCTCACTATTTGACGTCTCTATAATTGGGATTTTATAGATTTTTTGTCCGCCAACAAGTCCACGGAGCCCACCGACACCCCCCGAATGGAAAATAAAAAGGAAAGAAAAGTAAAATATATAGGTAAAGAAAATAAAAAAGGAAGAATGAATTTTTTGTTCATGTTGTTTTCTAGAAAAAAAAAAAAAAAGAAAAAAGAAAATATCTAATATAATATATTTTACGGTTATATCTTATAAGGGATTAGGATTAAAATCATAATTTTACATGTCACTTTTTTTTGTTAAATTTCTCCTTCTTTTCTCTTTCCAAAGTAGGAAGGATTAAAATATAATGGGCCATATAGATTTACAACTTCCTTTCTTCCTATTTTTCACTCTACCAAATAATCTAAGATTTCATATTTTTTCCTAAAATCCCCCATCTAATTTCTTTATCTCCTTTTTCTATTGTACCAAACATAAGATCTGTTTGGCAAAGCTTCCTATAAGCTGCTTGTCACTTTCCGAGTCCAAAAGTTATTTCTAAAAATATTTGAATGATTTGTCAGAAGTTCTTCTAATCTCCAAAAGAGCTTCCTGTCAAAGTCAAAAATAATGACTTCCGGATAAAACTCTTCTAAGTAAACTTTAAAACGTGTATTAGAGTTTAAGTTTGACATTATATACTTTATTTTAACATTTTTATTATTTAATAAAAAACTTTAAAATTATTATTATTATTTTTTGAAATAAACTCTTTCTCCCTCTAAACATACACACGCGTTTATATTTTCATATCCCCCAACTTTTTTTTACTTCATATAGAGCTTTTTTCTTCTCTCTAATTTATACCAGTGAAACGAAAAATAGCTCACATATTATCTCCACTTGTATAAATAATGAAGAAAAATAATTCAGAAAATTGGAAATCGAATTCCAACATTTATTCATACCAGATAAATTACAGTATAAATATATAATGCTCGACAGACAACAGATCAAATGTATGTCAAGCTCGTGAAAACATCACGAACATATACAATTATTTATTCTTAAATCTCTTATATTCTATAATTATTATGAGACTCATTTTTTATTAGTCGATAATGCTCAATGTCCTTAGCCTCTCGACGTCTCACGGGCAGAATGTGATGATGTAGTCGGGGCGGCTGAAGCAAGTAAAAGTGCTGTTCTTATCATCATAAGCATAACTGTAGGCCAGAGGGCACTTATCCTCAAAGAATCTAGAATATTCCGTCGGCGGGCATGTCTCCGCCGTGTCGTAAGGCTTCCTGCAGCAGTACTGATCCGTGTTGAACAGCGTGCAGGCGCTCTTACACCCAATGACGCCGCCGTCCGGCGCCTTCACCTGGAACTGAGCCGGGCAGTCGGCGTTGATGTCCACGGGGCACGTCGACTCCTTGCAGTCGCCAGTGCCGCCCTGCGGGGCCACCGACACTGGCAAGTTGAACCCGTCGACGTTGCTGACATCGTAGAAGTCTTGTCCGCCGTTCTCCGCAATGGTGATCTCGACGAGAGTCGCCGGTGGGACCCCGCCCTTGCCGTTGCACTCCACCTGGCCGGAGCCGCAGTCTCCGGTGAGGCAGGTGAACTTGCCGTTGTCGTTAGAGCACCGGTCCCGGGCCCAGAACCGGCCGCTCCACGGCGATGGAACGTCCAACGAGCGGCTGGCGCCCTGGACGAGCTCGAAACCGGTGGTCGAGAGTTGGGGTTTGTCGTCGCCGGTTAGGGTTGCTGGCCAGATGGTCCTCGGGCAGTTGTTTTTGATAGTGACTTTTGCTGCATTTGCTCCTGTATGCCAAGTAAACGATTTTTTTTTTTTTTTAATGAATCAAAGCTCAAGTATATGGTTATAGACTATATATATAGAATATACAAATATATATTGAGATGCTTATGCATGATTTTTTTTTTCTTTTATGCGTTAATTGTTGCACAAAACAAAACCCCCCTTAAAGTTATAACTAATAATATGTTGTTGTGACTATTTTACATACATATTTCTAATGAAAGACCAAAAAAAAAAAAAAAAAAACGCGATTTTACAAGAGAGAAACCAATATTCAACAATTGCTATATAAATATATGATCTAAACCTATTGCTTTAGGGTTAGTGTTGAAGAAAAACTAAAGCAAATGATACAGGAAAGGGAGGAAAAGAGGACAGCAAAGCCTATATGGGTGCCCCTTAATTAAATAATAATTAGCTATGTCAATATAGATATTAATCTATATATGTGTATCTAATTTTTCTTTCCCTTCTGCCAACGACATATTCCATAGAAAATAGTATTTAAAAGACGACACTGCTAATATATTAAACACTATATATATTATTAATAAAAGATGAGATCTATTCTATAAATGAATCCTTTAGCACTATTTTCATAGCGTTATTGGGACACTATGCATGCATGTTAATTACTTTGTTAACACCAAAAATCGCAGTAAAAAAGAGACTAATTATAATTAAGAATATCATAATTATTACCTGCAGCAAGGAGGAAGGCCAAAGCGAGGCTGAAGAGAACTAGGGTCCTCATCGTTGTTGGATATTTCTCTTAAAATAAACTAATAATTGCTTCAAGTGATGAAAGGGAAACCAATACAACTTTTGATTGAATTGAGGGACTTGATGAGAATTAGGGAGGTATTTATAGGCTAAGCCTCAGTCTTATATTCTTTTGTGCTTTTATTCTTTTGCGTGACTAAGTATTGCGTGTGTAAGTTGATATTTAGAAAAATTACCAATCGTCGGAAGACTACAAAATTTAATATCATAGTTATACATACGTGGTCATATCACGCTTACGTAATCGTTAACTCGTCAAGGACTTGTAATTTTCTATCTACAAAAGTACAATTCTATGCATTTAGAACATTCCCAATGAATGTATCTGATCCCATTTTTGCTAAGTAATATACGTGGTGTTTTTTTAGAGCCCTTTTCCTTTGGTTGAATTTTCTTCTCAAGATTAGATAAACATTTGGCAGTGTTCCACTTACCGTCAAATCCATGCATATAAAGGAGGTCCTAATTTTTTCCTTTGTTTTCAATATGGCACCAATAGATCAAAATAAATAAATAAATATATAGATATATATATATATATATATATATATAAATATGAAAATACGTATAGCTTGCGTTTAGTTCGTCGATTGGAGATGAAATTTTTAAATTCGAGTTAGTTGACTTTTCAAAATTAGTTATAATTTTTGTTAATCTTTCAGAAAAATATAAAATCTGATATGAAAAAGTATAATTTAGTTGGAATTAAGTTAAAATACCAAACGAAGCAATAATTATATATATATATATTCACTAAAAAATATAATTCTATGGATAATACATTTTAAAAAAATCTCCCTATACCATATTATTAATATTATAAGCTTCTAGATCATTAATCCCTGTTGATATATACGAGTTGAAAAAAGTGATAGAAATATATGAAGAGTTAATGACCAAGTTAATTGGATAGGATGACACGGTAACAAAAGAAAAATATATGGATGAACCATAGAGGGACAAGTGTCCACCGTGAGTGATGGGGTTAGAGATTTCTATTCACCGTGATTGACGGGATACACTAAAGAATTTTCTTCTGAGTATACAAGGTCGAATTGAATTCAAATCAGCTATCAGCCACCATATGAATAGTTCTGGCAGCCTACACCTATGATCATTCATAATCATTTTGTTTTTCATGGTTGAGGAAGAGAGGGAGAGATTCATGACCCTTTTTCTTGGAACAAAGATGTTGGGACATCAATTTTAATATTAATTTTTGATATTATCTTATATGATATGTAAATTGTTATTTTTTTATTAATATAATTATCATATTAATGAAAAAGTTTATTGTTAAATAAACAACAACCTATTGATACTCAAAAATCAGGATTATATATGGATGTCTCTAACATTACTTTTTTCAATACATTAATCTTAAATGTTGTCAACATTTAAACTTGAATCTCTTTCATAATCCATTCTATACTTACAACCAGACTATCATCAATTGACGAGAGATTCATAGGCCTAAACATTTCTTTCGCTTTTAATTCTTAGAGAAAATTACAGAAATACGACGATCCTTTCGTAGGACAGACTTTTTGAAAGAAAAATATATAGATTTGGCTAATCTAAGTCTCAATCACATAATTAATGCGATTGATGAAGAATAAATACTCATCTTAATTGATATTGTTAGGCACTTCTATGAGGTAATTAATGTCTAGGATAGATCAGATGTGAATCGTACCTTAATGTGTCAGCCTGACCATTACATCAATTAGGTCCATTTGTCCTTCATTTCGTATTGGACCTGGCCTATTGTAGATTCGTGTCATATCAAAAATCTTAGCTCCAATATGGCCTATAAGTCCAAGAATCAATTCATGATCTTTTTATACATGTCTCTCCAATTAAAAATATATATTTAATTTTAATGTTATATTACATCAATTTAAAAAATTATGTTAGTCTAAACAGATCATCTCATTATGTGTCATGTCGTGCTTACATTGTTCTTGGTACAATAAGGCCATTACATCCTTACAGAATTATCAACTACAACAGCACGAATGATCATAAGCGCAATAAGCTTCAATTATATCCTTTTTTACACGTATTACCTCTTGTCTCCTTTGCAAGATAGTGGATATATGTTTCCTTTATTATAAAAAAATAATAATAATTAATAAAAACTTGAAAGAACAAAAAAAAAAGCCAAATATCTCTAAATTAATGGAATTACTGACTACAAAGTACAAAATTTCATGCACAGAAAGTGATAGCATAGTTAGCTCCACCGGAACAAGTAAAAGTGCTAGATTTATCGTCATAAGCATAGCTATAAGCCTGAGGGCACTGGTTCTTGAAGATTCTAGAATAGTTCGTCGGCGGGCACTTGTCCGGCGTACTGAAATCCCCGGAGCAGCAGTACTGCGGCAGGTTAAGCGCCAAACACGCGCTCTTGCAAGCGATCACGCTCCCGTCGGCTCCTTTAATAGCCAGCTCCGGCGGGCAAACCCCGTTGACGTTCGCGGGGCAGCTCGTGCTCTGGCACGCGCCGGAGCCGCCTTGCGGGGCCAAAGCAACGGGCAAGTTGAAGCCATCGACGAGGCTGACGTCGTAGAAATCTTGGCCGCCGTTGGCGCCAAGAGTGAGCTCTACTAAGGTCGCCGGCGGTATCGCCCCGGCGCCGGCGCATTCCACCTGGCCGGAACCGCAGTCGGCGGTGGCGCACGAGAATTTTCCGGTGGCGCCGGAGGTGGAGCATCCGGTCCGGGCCCAGAATCGGCCCGACCATCCTGCGGGGACGTCTAGGGTTTGCATGGCCCCGGGGCCGAGCTCGAATCCGGTGGACGACAGTTGCGGCTTGCCGGCGCCGGTTAGGGTTCCTGGCCAGATTGTGTAGGCGCAGTTGTTTCTTATTGTGAATGTGGCTGACTGGACCCCTGAAATATATAGTAAAAAATCATGTATTACAATTGTATATTTTTATACAAAAATTGTAATTACGTATATGACTGTAGATACACACACATATATATGCGCTGTGATTTTCACGTAATTTTAGTCTATTTTGCCCGCATTTAATCAATTACACACACAATTTAGATCCGTTCTATTGGTAGATCCAGAGAATTTCAGAGTAATAAAAGGGATGATAAATATCTAGCACCATTGTTTTTCAGTTAAAAAAAACAACAAAACAAAGATGAAAAACTTGAGTCAACCGTACCGGAGAAGAAGATAGCCAGTGCAAGGCCGAAGACTATATTTGCTATGGCTTCCATTCTTGAGGTTGAGTACTGCTGATTTTTGAAGATACTAATGATATATGTTTAGTATAGAAATGTATTATATTGCTATGCGTTATAGATATATGTGTGTGTGTATATATAGACTAGGCAAATATTGCATCCCGAAATCTACTGCATTTATTTTCATTTTGGGGCAGATTTTGTGCATCGCAAAATCTTCTGCATTTATATTGTATATATTTCTTATTTTTATTCAAAGAAAATGGTACTAAAATTATGGTAGATTTCCTTGCGAATGCATTCGAACTTGAAAGGGAAGAAAAGTTGAAAATAAAATGCTGATGTGTTCGAGCTTATCAGGAAGAGAATAAATATTAGATATATGGTAAAATTCATCAGCATCGCCAAAGATTTACCAATAATTCACATATGCCAATTGTGATGTATTTTTATCTTTATATGTTGAAAAGGCCCTTCCTTCTTTACTCCCTCATGAAAGTGCTATATTTTTGTGATGCATATCCAATTATCGGATGTATAATGTGTATCTACTTTTATATATTTTAGATTTTGTTCTTGTAATCTAAGATTAATCTTGATATGCACTGTGAGATTTTTTTTTTTAAAGATTATTTTGTATGAAGTACAAAATTTGTCATTTAAGCAACATAGAGGAGTACTATAAGACTTTTTTTTGGGGGGGGGGGGGGGGGGGGGGGGGGGGGGGGGGGGGGGGGGGGTGGTGGTGGGTGTGGGGTTTGTGTGGGTTTGGGGTTAGAGTCTTGCCTTTGATATGCACTTCTTCTGCATTTACTTTCTCAAAACTTGTGTAGAGCCACTGCCACTGGAATCGAAAAAGGGGCGCAAAAGTAGCATTTTGACGGTTTGTAATTACAAATTTACAATTTTTTTTTTTTTTGGGCTTTTAGATTAGGTAATAAGGGTCGAAGAACAATCACTTATTCTTAAAAGTCAGTATTCTTAAAACTAAAAAGTCGGGTAAGTGGGTCATTGGGACGAAAAACACTCACAGATATTCTGATGAAGTTAATTTTTTAAAAACGTCATAAAATATGAAAAACATGATGACTCCTAGAGAATTACCAAATATGAAGTTCTATCGCTCTCTTCTTTCTTTTATTTTAACTTGGTTGGCAGACCATTAGTGAGAGCTTTTTTTGTATCGGTCATTAGCAGTTTTGGATGATGCTGCTAGGGGCTTCGAGAAGAGTGGTCAGAGTTGGGTTAAGAATAACTAAGGCAAATCCATAGAGTTGGGAGCCTAGATTGCCTCCACTTGAAACCTTGTCCTCTAGATAGAGAAAGGACCATATTGTTGTTTACTACTCCATTGCAAATGTATTGAACCTACCACCACACTGTACTGATCGAAGACGTTCATTGTGACTACGAGAGGGTCGAAGACCAAGAAGTGAGTTATTTATCAGCCAAGCATTCTTTTTACAACTAGATCCAATAGGAAAAGAAAAAGAATTTCCAGTGGATCAAAGGTTTGTCCATTTGGATTGTGCATGGACGAGCCTTGACTGAGCCAACATTGATAAAAAAAAATGACAAAAGAAAAACTTCTCCCATCGCATCATTAACCAAACTGTGTTTATTGGGTCTATCAGCTACTTGGCCAGCTACTGACCTAATTAGGAGCTTTTCTATCAAGGTTGTTAGATTTTTAGGTTCGGATCATATTGATTTGAAAAATAGAAAGATTTGTAAAAATTATATCTTTTGTCATCATTTTGTGAAAAATCGTTAGTTTGAATATGTCAAACACCTGTAATTCGATTGGTCGGGTTGTCTCTTACTTGTTAATGGATTCAGCAACAATTCGAAAGGTTGTCAGGAATCTCCAAATCTCTTGGGCTCAGATGGTTAGTAAACTTTTTTGGTCTCCTCTTCTTTTTAGCAAAATAATTTAATGACTTCCCTCCTAAAGTTGATCTTTTGCCATGCTAAAAAATAAATAAGCAAAAATTAATGATTAACTACACTTTTGGTTTATCTGCAGATATTGTTGTTTTAATCATTATATCAAAATTTTAATTGTTTGATCTATGACGGGAAGTTATTCAACATGTTGTGCTATAAATTTTTAATGTATACAAGCCAATGGGGCTAGCCCAGTTGGTGAGGGAATGGAGATTAAGAGTTAGGTTCAGTAAGTTCAAGTTCGATTATTGACAAGTGTAAAAAAAAAAAGTATAGATTAAGTTTATTTAATGGGGTGTTGGGAGCTTACCAATAAAAAAAAAAAAAAGCATACACTTTCATATAAGATGTTTTAAAAGTTAATCTAACAACTGCAATAATAATACATATTGATAAGACAAAATAATTTTCATCAAAAGTTTTGTCATTATATAAAATGCATATAACAAAAGAAAACAAGAATAAAGAGTAAGATAAGTAATTATATATATTAAGGTGTAGTTATAACATTAAATTTGATAAAAGTCATTTGAAATTGAAAAGGAAAAACAAGTAAAACTATAGTAAAGAAAAAATTAAGTAAATAAACAGTTTTAAATACTTATTTAAATGAATGATCATATTTTTTTTATTTAGAAAAATCACTGTCAGTTTAGTTATTGATCATAATTAGTTAATAATTAAATATAATCAATTAATAAAAAATACATATTAATATTATTTAATTTAGTCAATTACCGATTGATTATTTAAAAAAAAATGATCGTTTTACAAATTTTATAAAACTTCGTTCACTTAGTAGAGTATAAAACTTCGATCATTTAGAAAAGTACTTCTTTGAAAAAGATCGTTTGCCCATGTAACGATGAATAGCATATTCATGGAAACTATTAATGGATCGAAGCCCTCATCGTGGGTCATGGGCCCCATGTTTGTTCTCCTATTGGGCCGAACCAAATTGTGGGCCATAAACCCAAGTTCGAAAACGGCTATGATTGGATTGGACATGAAAGTCAACGCAAGTGCGCAAAATCTTCATCCAGTTTCGTTGCGGCTCGCATCTGGAGACAAATTAGCATTAAATTAGTTTTTTAACGGAATTATTAGCACTAATAATGATACGCCAGGTGTATAATTTGATTATTCGGATACGCCAGGATATTATGTGATATTAATTTCAGGAGGAAAAAAAAAACATATATATATATAATTATATCTTCTGATAAATCCATATTTTCTAAATATAATAAAATTCCTTATTTAAAATTTTGCGATAAATCCACATCAGACGGACAGAACCAAAATTTTAAAGAGCGACCAACGAAGACAAGTATTTATTATTATACTGACAGTGCAAGCAGGTAATTAAAAGAGAAAGTCAGACAGAGAGACCGCCAATATCAAAACTTGGAGAGCTTTTAGAGAGAGACAGAGAAGAGAAAAAATGGATTTCTCGGAGCTGAGAAAGACGATAGAGGAGGCAGAGCTATTAGACGCTCACGCCCACAATATCGTCGCTGTGGACTCAACCTTCCCTTTCATCAGCGGCTTCTCTGAAGCCCATGGCGATGCCTTGTCTCATGCCGTCCATTCTCTCTCCTTCAAGGTTCCTAATCTCTCTCTCTCTCTCTGAAAGTCAAAATGTCGTGTTTTCTTCTTCTTCGTTCGGTTCTGGTTTCAGATTTTTTTTAAATAATTTTTTTTTAGTTTTTTTGTTATTATTATTTTAATTTTTGACGTGCGATTGAGCCGAAAAGCAGTCGTATATTGAAAATTGGAGTGGAAAAAGATTGTTTTCCATAAATGGAATTCGTATAAATATGGACTGATTTCTGGCAAATCAGATTTTTTTTTTTTTTTGTTTTGTTTCTTTAAATCGAATGAGATGAGTGAATGACTGTGAATAAGGACTGTAAAGTCAAATTTTTGTGCCATTTATGTAAACCGAACGAATTTATGTACCACTGAGTAAATTTTCCGCATTAGTGAAACATGAAATGGAGCTCATTTTTAGAAAAGAAATTGAGTTAATCGTTTCGGTTTTTTTTTTCTTTCTCTTTTGGGTACTATTCTATAAATTTTAGGAATTGTAATATGTTAATAGTGATTATTCTTCTTTAAAAAAAGTAATTATTCTGATAAATATGGTAATTACCTTTGGTAATTACTCCCAGTAATTTTCTGATATGACTGTGGGTAAAAAAAAAAACGAGTCAAACACTTTTCTCTCTTTCTCTCTGTTTTTAATAATCTTTCAAAAAATTTTGTCACCCAAAATGAAATATTTGCTGAAATGACAACCTTAAAAATCAAAATTAGCAAAATAACCTTCCTTAAGGAATGAATGAGAACGACCGGGAACGATTTGTTTTTTAGACGGTTGTTCCTAAGTTAAAATGAAAGAAGGTTTTTTTTTTTTGCTTATTTCAATTTTTGTGGTTGTTATTTTGGTAAATATTCCTTAAAAAAAAGTAGTGTTAGTTATGAAATATGGTTTTTATTGTTAAAGAAAAATTAACCCCATGTATGTTACTAAACTGATTATGGAAAAAAAAAAAAAAAAAAAAAAAGTCATGTCAACTAAGTTGGAAATCTTAAAAAAATAAATAAATAAAATAAAATAAAAAAGAAGAAGAAGAAGAAGAAATAAGTTGGAATTTAAAAAAAAAATCACTTTTGTAGACATCCTATATTTTTGACACATTTTCTTTGATAATGTTTGCATGGTATATTGCTTTTCACTGCTATTTTTTGACTTAGCGTAAGAATATTTTATGACTTATATGAACAGAACTTTTCTTTTGGTGTATGTTGGGTCAGAGAAATTTGAAAGACATAGCTGAGCTCTATGGATGTGAGAAATCCTTGCGTGGGGTTGAAGAATTTCGCAGACTCCACGGACTACAGTCCGTTGGCTCAACATGCTTCAATGCAGCGAAAATTTCCGCCATACTCATCGACGATGGACTGAGCCTCGACAAAAAACATGACATTGAGTGGCATAAAGCCTTTGCACCTTTTGTTGGCAGAATTCTGAGAATTGAACGTTTGGCTGAAACAGTTCTAGATGAAGTAAGAAAATTTCAATTTTATGATAATTTTGGTCGTTTTGAGCCTATAATGTTTATTTCAATGAAATTTTTCGTGGGGTTCTTCAGGAATTGCCAGGAGGATCTTCTTGGAGTCTGGATACATTCACCGAGACTTTCGTTGGAAAGTTGAATTCATATCCTTTCATTGGTGTTGTTGTTGTTGTTGTTATTGTTGGTTTGTGATATTACTCTGCTTTGTGAGATTCCTTAGCTACTTTATTACTGTTGCTGGTGAGATTTTTGGCTTGAAAAGCATAGCTGCATATCGCAGTGGTCTAGAAATCAACACAAACGTTTCAAGAAAAGACGCCGAGGAAGGTCTTGCCGAGGTCTTACAAGGTGAATATAGCAAGTGCATTGGCCAATTTCACTGATCACCATTTTTCTATGCTAACCATTCTTTATTTTCAGCTTCCAAACCCTACCGCATAACAAATAAGAACTTTATCGACTATATCTTCACACGTAGTTTGGAGGTTGCTCTACAGTTTGACTTGCCTATACAGATACACACAGGGTATTTTAACTAGTTTTTCTTATATTCTATCATAGGAAAAGAATTGAAAACTAGTCATTGTTGTATGGCTGATAACTGAAAAATTTTTTAAACCAAAATTCTCCACTTAAATTTGCTCATTTCACCCAAATGCTTTTTCACTAAACTTTTTTCTATCTACCATAACTAGTTTTGGAGACAAAGATCTGGATATGAGACTATCCAATCCCCTTCATCTCCGAACTGTCCTTGAGGACGAGAGATTTTCGAAATGCCGCATTGTTCTTTTACATGCATCGTACCCGTTTTCGAAGGAAGCATCTTATTTAGCTTCTGTATATTCCCAGGTAAATTCTCTGCCTTTTGGATAACATATTAGGTCGAAATTTGGATTCAAACTTGAAAGTTTCACTAAGAAATGAATGCTTTCACTTGCAGGTACACTTGGACTTTGGCTTAGCTGTTCCAAAGCTTAGCATCCACGGGATGATTTCTTCAGTCAAAGAACTCTTGGAGCTAGCTCCAATAAAGAAGGTACTAACATATGCCATCTAAGGCCAAAGAAACAAGATTAAACGAAAATTTCCAGAGTCTACACTTGAATACTAAATTTGATAAAACAATAGTCATGTGAAAGAAAACGTTCATTCATTGATCTGGCTTTAAAAATACATATCTACATTCTCTCAGATCTATTTGCAAATCATGTACTGTTTTTTTCTCTGTTTCCCGGAGATCTTGAATGTCGAAACATGAACAATTCTTCCTTATTTGCATTTTCTTCAATTTGTTTAGTTTGTAATGGTGACATCCCATGTTAAACTTAAATAATTTGCAGGTGATGTTCAGCACTGATGGCTATGCATTTCCTGAAACTTTTTTCTTAGGTTTGTAAAGTTGATATCAGTTGTGCTATGAGCTAGAATATAACTTTTTCAGTTGATTATCACTTTAAGCTGTCGTATCATGTTTGCAGGTGCCAAAAAAGCACGAGAAGTCATCTTTTCAGTCCTGCGTGATGCTTGTATTGATGGAGATCTCTCTGTTCATGAAGCTGTTGAAGCTGCCAAAGACATTTTTTCGGAAAATGCAATCCAATTTTACAAAATTAATTTATCCATGAAATCTTTTGGTTCAACAAAATGCATATCTCCTCTTCCTGAAAAGATTAAGACTACTCCGCAAAGTGATGTCTCGCTTGTTCGTGTTCTGTGGGTTGATGCTTCAGGACAACATCGATGTCGTGTGAGTTGTTCCCATTTCATGGCTCTGCTAAATCAAGTCTAGTGTGGGTCATATAGTCTCCTAATTTGCTATAGATTAAATTCATAGTCAGAAGCAATCGTATTCATCTTTTTCTTCAGGTTGTTCCTGCAGCACGCTTTCAGAATGTTGTCGAGAAAAATGGTGTTGGTTTGACTTTCGCTTCAATGGGAATGACTTCATTTGCCGATGGTCCAGCTGATGAAACTAATCTGACTGGAACTGGGGAGATTAGATTGATGCCCGATTTATCAACCAGAAGGAGAATTCCATGGTAAAGACTGATTTTGATCAACTCAATGCTTCTATATGGTATCTTTAGACACAAGTGGCAAGGTTTTTCTTTTCTAACCACCAGTTCTTCATCAACAGGCAAATGCGAGAGGATATGGTTTTGGCTGATATGCATCTCAAACCTGGTGAACCTTGGGAATATTGCCCAAGAGAGGCCTTAAGAAGGGTTTCAAAAATTCTAAAAGAAGAATTTGACTTGGTATCCTTTTAACACTCTGATTTCTTGCATATAAAGTACTTTGATTTCTAAGTTAAAAACTTCTAACGGAATTTGTCCAGGTAATGAATGCTGGATTTGAGAACGAGTTTTTCCTTTTGAAAAGTGTATTCAGGTATGGAATCCTTTAGTCTCCAACTCTAAAGCCATTTCGTTACTACAGTCACCCACACGAATTTTGAAACTTTTGCAATGTTTTTAACTGATGAACTTTTATAGGGAAGGGAAAGAAGAATGGGTTCCATTTGACTCAACTCCCTATAGCTCTACCTCGTCATACGATGCTGCTTCTCCAATATTCCAAGAAGTTGTTGCTACTATGCATTCCTTGAATATTCCCGTGGAACAGGTGCTCGAGAATTTGTTTCTATAGAAAGCCGTCCTATAGGCCTTCAGTTACCGTACTACTACAGAAAATGTGAAAAACAAAAAGAAGAACTATTAACCGTGGCATTTTTCACTTTCTTGTTTACCAGCATTTTGTTTTTTCAACTCATTTGGTGTTTTGCATTTCGTAGATACATGCTGAAGCTGGGAACGGTCAATTTGAGATGGCTCTGGGGCACACAACTTGCACTCGTGCGGCTGATAACTTGATTTTCGTTCGTGAATCTATAAGGGCCATTGCAAGGAAGCATGGGCTATTGGCTACTTTTATGCCCAAGTACGTCCTAATTTGTCTGAGTCTTAAAGATGCTTTAATTGCGTTAACAAGTACAAACATAATGCAGCACGAGAGGTTTACAGGTTGCTCGGTAGTATGGTTTGTGGCCATATGTTTTCTAAGCGTGTCTTATCTCTGTGTCCAGGTATTCATTGCAAGACATCGGTTCCGGTTCCCATGTGCATCTCAGTCTGTGGCAGGACGGAAAGAATGTTTTCATGGGAACCTCTCAGCATGGAATGTCCAAAGTTGGTGAGGAATTCATGGCTGGTGTATTGCATCATCTTCCCGCGATTTTGGCGTTTACAGCACCAGTTCCAAACAGGTTATAGCTTTAATCTCTACACGTGTTCTCTCTACTTTATCGTTTTAATTTGATAAACTTTCTTTTCTAACATTAAACCATTCTTGGCTTGTAGTTACGATCGGATACAACCCAATACATGGAGCGGAGCATATCAATGCTGGGGAAAAGAGAACAGAGAAGCTCCATTGAGAACTGCTTGTCCACCGGGAATATCGGATGGGTATGTGAGCAACTTTGAGATCAAGTCATTTGATGGTTGTGCAAATCCACACTTGGGCTTGGCTGCGATACTAGCTGCCGGGATTGATGGGCTCAGGAGACATCTTACTCTTCCGGAACCGATTGGTATGAGCACTTTTTCATCTCATGAAGTACGATATCTAACAGTTCGTCTCTTAAATAGTTTCGTAAATATGCTACTTACTTATTTTAACCTCCGTAAACATGCTATTTACTATATATTCCCCCTTTTTCCCCATATTTCTCATACTACTATAGAACGACTATCTATAGCCCCCGAATATCGGTGAGGGTAAAATGATGAAAATGGTTTCTCCATGTCTTCCTTGACCTTTCGATGCACTCTGGCATCGTGCAAGACGTGACCGCTTGTGACGATTTTTGCAATTATTTATCCTTCAATGCCCGTTTCATATTTCATTACGATTCTGCGCAACATCGTCTTATATTTTAGTATTACACATGCGTCGCACCTTTTATTTTAGTTTGTTATATGGTCTTCTTAAGATATGGTGAATGTAAGCTAAATCTCATTGCATTTTCTTTTTGTATTATATGAAAAACAGTTGCAAATCCTTCTAGTCTCGACGCCGAACTTCAAAGGTTGCCAAGATCGCTTTCGGAATCTTTAGGAGCTCTCAAGGAAGACACTGTCATAACAGGGCTAATTGGAGAAAAGTTATTGGTTGCCATCAAAGGGATCCGCAAGGTTTGTCACCAAACGATTTCTATTTGCGGTTTATAAATAATTTATTATATATATATATTTTTTTAAATCATAACCCAAAATATATTAAACAATTTGTGTTTCCAAGATATAAATTAAGACCTATTAGTTTCACTTGCTAGGGCACAAATTTTTGAAGATTAATCTTGACTTTGCTTTTTCTTGTTTCTTCTTTTGTAGGCTGAAATTGACTACTACTCGAAGCATAAGGATGCATACAAGCAACTAATCCACCGTTACTAAATTATATGTTAGTTACACAAACAAAATTTTATCATTAGCTTGAAAATATCTTTCTTTCTTTTAAACATTTATCTAACA
Organism: Ficus erecta; assembly: GCA_008635985.1. Classification (NCBI taxonomy): domain Eukaryota; kingdom Viridiplantae; phylum Streptophyta; class Magnoliopsida; order Rosales; family Moraceae; genus Ficus; species Ficus erecta. The sequence goes on from BKCH01000818.1 coordinate 69,545, forward strand.
ATACATTATTAAGATCGAATCATATATTTAGAGGAAGTATCATTAAATCGAGACACTTATTGTTTTTCAAGATAAATATTTTTGAGGAATTCAGGAACAACTATAATTAAATCGATACACTTCCTGTACGTATACATACGTAAGTGTATCTTTTTCATTCAAAAGTTCAGCTTTTTGTGTTTAGAAACTATGCTTTTTCAGTATGGCACCAAAAATAATAATAATAATAATAATAATAATAATTTTTTCTTACATGGTTTTTTATAAGGTGCTGCGTAATCGAAATTCTACAAAATGAAATTTCAAAATCTAAGGGAAGGTGTAGTAGTAATTTTTCTTGCAGCTTGATGCATATCCTCTAATTTAGGCAAGTAGTGTTCAACGTTTTCCAACTCTTAGATAGAGCTTGTGTGAAAAAAATAACAACTTTCTACTCTTATGGGACAACTTTCATTTTTGTATTTTAGCACGTGTTTTAAACTCATATTTTTCTAGTTATAATAAAGAATATGCAAATTTGTGGATACGTGCATATTAGTCCTTCTAAAACCCTGGTAAACTTCTTAAAATAAAGATATCAGGATGGCTTAGCTTTAATTTAAATAAAATTAAGCAGCTGGTGTTAAGTTTTTTCTCAAGTCTTTTTCCCCCACGTTAAAAAAAAAAAAATTCCTTTTTTCGCCAATGGATTAGCCTTATGGTGCCCCCTTAAACTTTATGATCATTTCTAGTTTACCTCTTAAATGGTAAAAAAAAAAATAGAATTTTTGTTAAAAACAGACTGAAAAAGATGATTAAGGGGGGTGTTTGGTGTGTAAGTTTAAGTTAAGATTTATAAGTTTGAATAGTAAATTTTTTGAATTTTTTTGAATTTTCAGAAAAGACAAACAACTTTTTGGGGAAAAAGACAAAATATGATGAAAAAAATACAGTTTAATTTAAACTTTAAACTAAACTTTTTGCCAAACAAGGCCTAAGTTACTCATGTGGTTTTTCCTGTTAAAAATGCTAATAGAAAAGGATTAATTAGTACTAATACAAAAATTTAGAGGGCAAAATTGAAATTTTAAATTTTAAAAGGTAAAACAAAAAGACATTAAAATTCGAGGAACATAAGAAGATAATCATTCAAACTACTTATTAGAACCCCCATCAAAGAGAGGTAGAGAGAGGAAAACTCACCCCACTCCCTCGTAACAACCCAATGAATTACCCATTAAAGATCAACTCAACAAAAATAGCTATATAAAAAATAATAAAAAATAATAAATAAAAAAGCAAAAAAGCAAACCTAAAATCTAGGCCCCAATAATAACACAAGGTGAAAACGTAAATAATATAAGATCACACACTGTAATTTCGTTTTAGAGAGAGAGAGAGAGAGAACAACCAAAACGTGTCTATACAGCTCAATATTGTGCGCCAAAAATAAATAAATAAATAAAATATTTCTTCGGGGATCAGAGCATTACATAGCCATTAGGTAGTCCTTATGTTAATATTTTGGTACTTTTAATCGCCCTTTTTTTTTTTTTTTTTTTTGAAGGACTTTCAGTCTCGTTTTAAATAGGAGAAGTGGGACTAATTTACTTTTTTTTTTTTTTTTTTTTTTAATTTTAGCAAATGAATATTTTTCAAGGTACAATGTCGGCACTCGTGTGCCCAAAACCTGTTATACTATTTAAAATGAAGATATAGTGGGGGCAGAGAGAGAGGAAAACTCACCCCCTCACGACAACCCCTATTATTGAATTTACCAAAAAAAAAAAAAAAAAAAAAAAGAGACCTAGTGAATTACGTCCATTAAAAGTTCAACGTAACAGAAATAGCCATAAAAAGCAAACCCTAAAATCTAGTGCTCCATAAACGTCATTAGGCCCCAAAGATAACGCAAGGTGAAAAACGTATAAAATTTGAAATAACAAAATTGTATTTTTGTTTTATAACGAGGGAGAGAAAACAACCGAGGGCGTGTCTAAACAGCTCATTGTGTGCCAAAAGTCATGGCATTGCCTTTGCGACCTCTCTTGGCGTTTTTTGCTTCTTGCCCTTGTCGTTGTCGCGGAACTGCCTGATCACGTCCGTGCATGGGGGGCTCCTCGTTACCATGCAAGACGAGGACGTGGCCGATTTCCGCCTCCCCACAAGCACCACCGTCCAAATTTCCACCCCGGCCCCTGGATTCCTGCCCATGCCACCTTCTATGAGGGAGGTTCGGGAACATTTGGTATGAAACGAATTCATGCATGCTTAGCTTCTTATAGACTTCAAAAAACGAGACGTTGAAAAACCTAAGACCCCATTATTTGGTATTATTTCTAAAACGTTTCGGAAAGGAATCTCACGATTTCTAACAAAATTGCTTTGAAAATGATTCTGAAATACCATTTGCTTTTGCACAAAATCAGAAAATAGAAAAGAAAACAAAAAATAGTTTTCATTTTTTGTTAAAGAATTTGAAAATGAAATAAAGTTGTTTTCCCATTTCCGTTTTCATTTTCTATAGTTTACAGACTCAATAAATATTTTCAGAAACATACCCAAACACAATTTTACTTTTTCTTGTACTCAAACCAATTTTAGAAACACGATCAAATACAATTTCAAAAAATCTCTCAGTCACTTTTAAACATTTTCATCTCTATTTCATACCTAAAACAAAATCATCCCCAAAACACTTTGAAACGGCCCCAAAACTTAGTTGCCTGGCGATTATAGGCTTTTGTTCATATTCCCCCATGCACGTTGCTGCTTTGGATACGAAAATGTCCTTAATTTGTTCGACATTGGCTAGGCCTATGAAAGTATTTCTAAGGAAACATCAAACACATTTTTGAGAAATTGTAAAAATAGCCGTCTCAAATGTTTATATCTATATATATTTATCATTTTTTTAATGCTTGCTTGCATTGTTGATCCTTTATATTTAGAGGTGTTTTTTGAGGGGCAATCCTATAAATAGGTAAGAGATTAACAAAAAGAAAATAATAATAATCATAGAAGAAGATGCTCCTACATAATTCAATCATGTTGGACATGTAAGCCATTCGTCGTATTTGTATCCGAGACTAACTCATATATTTCCGAACATTAAAAGTTGTTTAAATGTTGCTTACTTCTGGGAAATTTTTTTGATTCTAGGGGGAGCCTGTGGCTACGATGATGTGGTGAGAGAAGGTTACGGCCTAGAGACGGTAGCATTGAGCGAAGCGTTGTTCAACAACGGACAGTCGTGCGGTGCGTGCTACGAAATCAAATGTTCGGACGACCCTCAATGGTGCAAGCCCGGGCAGCCATCTCTCATCGTCACGGCAACAAACCACTGCCCACCAAACTACTACCAATCGAGTGATAACGGAGGATGGTGCAACCCTCCTCGCCACCATTTTGACATAGCCAAGCCCGTCTTCCTAAAGGTTGCCGAGTATAGGGGTGGCATTATTCCCATTTCATACCGCAGGTTAGTTTCTCTCCCTCTTAGTCTCTCATGTCTTCTGTAAGTTTGCTAGATTTTTCTAACCTCCTCGTGGCCTTCCTTTTGCAGGGTCCCATGCCAAAAGAGCGGTGGAATCCGATTCACCATAACCGGGAATCCCTACTTCAACGAAGTGTTGGTATGGAATGTGGGCGGAGCCGGAGATGTCACGAGTGTGCAAGTGAAGGGAAATAAGAACCTCAAATGGACGCAAATGAAGCGCTTGTGGGGTCAGAAATGGGTGACGGATGCTATGATGGTCGGCGAATCGCTCACTTTTCGGGTTAGAGCAAGTGACGGCAGATTCTCAACTTCCTGGCATATCGCCCCCAAGACTTGGCAGTTTGGCCAGACCTTTGAAGGAAAGAATTTTAGACACTAGATAGAAACAAACTTCTACGACTACTACTACTACTGACCTTTTCCAGATCATCTTCCAACTACAAATGTTTTTTTTTCGAACTTTACCTCGGTTGATTTGTTTGTTAATGATGTTGGTCATTAAAAGTTTGCCCGGATATACTAAATCATGGGCATTTAACATGGTTTTGTTTTGTTTTGTTTTTTCTACTCATCTTCTCCCCTCTAATTCAATGTAACAAGTCCAAGGAAGCAAATTTTTCTGGGTTGTGTATGATTAAATTATTTCTAAAATAGCTGGTTTCGAACTATTCTCGATTTTACTAGGGCAAAAATGCGACTTAACCACCTCAGTGGCAGCGGTTCTTTGAAAAAAAAAAAAAAATCTTCTGAAAACAAGCGCTTAGAGTACATACACACTTTTGGTAACAATCAAATAAACAGTAGATAAAGATTACACAAATAATTACCTAAAAGCTACAAAATTGGAAGAAATCCTTTATACCAGTTTGTTGGCACCAGACTTGGTACTCTGCATTCTGGAAAGCCCCGATAAGTCGCGTTCCCTCCTGTCAGTATGATCAATGTTAAGGCCGGGTTATGCCCTCTTGACCCGGTCCCATCACGCAGACAAACTTCAAGAAAAACCCAATCGCCTGTTCGCTATCAGCGTATTTGATTTCTTGAACACTTTTCAACCGCTACTCTGTCCAAGCCTATATATCGCTTCATTTCTTGCTCTTTTTCTTCCTTCTCTTTTCTTCCCTCGTCTCTGTTCTCGCTTCTAAACGCTTGGAATGCTGTGAACGGATTTCCAGTAGTTTAGACTTTGCATCTCTGAAGAGTGCATCTGATCTTGACGCCATAAGTTGCTGAAATATCAAATAACAAGTTAGGAATAAAAACATCATTATATCTACTAGGAGAACCAGGAGATTCAGATGGGTACCTTGAGATGATCCATAGCTGCAAGGTTGAAACCAAGGGTGTCTTTACATTCCTGTCACAAATCCCCCCATGATGATATGTAGTGTAAAATACAGTAAAAATAAAGGTCAACACATTTTTCTCAAGCAGGAGCAATTTAAAACTCTACGCCCTAGTGTCGTCAGATCTTCGATAGAGGTCAGTAAAACTTAGAAAATGGAACTACCTTGATTCTGCCATAAAGGATCTCTTTAAGGGCAGTCAACACAGGTCGTGCAGCAGGAGTAGAAACCAACTGATTGTAATGAGTCTGCAACAGCACCGTAGCGATCCTACATATGAGTTCAACCTGAAATACAAATGTTATCAACATATTTCCATAAGCCGCAAGAATCAAACATTCAACAGATGCAAGTCCGGTTAGCCAAAATCTAAAATACCTTGTCAGGATTTGACATCCAATCCTTCAAGTAAGCCAGAAGTTTCAAAGCATCTGAGAATGGTAAAGCCTGCATATAAGAATAGTTGTAATTAAACTTTAACTGTCAATAGCCTGAACTGTAAAAATGATTTTCCAAGTATAACTGTCGAACATAATCTAAAGTCACCTGGAAAGAAAGGTTCAACAGGTTCGAAGCAATAACAGGCTAAATTGAGTAAATAATATTAAAGCTAATCTTGATATCGGGTGCCCAACTAATAAATAAATAAATATAAGCACATCAAAAGCATACCAATAACGTCTGTTCCAGATCACTCATCTGAACACTCGAAAGTGCTCGTAGAACATAGTCAGATGGGGCCAGCCCAAGCATAATAACATTTGGCTGAAACTCCGGAACTCTTCCCCGGGCTTTCTCCTCCTGAAAATAACAAGGCACAACAACTTAGTTGACGTGTATAATGAATCACATTAAACACTTGCTCTTATAACCATCAATCTTTCCATAACTAAAGAAATTTAACCTTCCAGATGCATAACATAAACCACAAACGTACCTCATATTCAGCGATTCGCTTCAGTTCCACCTCCGCAATGTCTAGTGCATCAATAATTGTATCTGTTGCAGAAAGGGTTTCCTTGGATTTCTTCCCAGCTAAAGCCACCGCTCCCTCCTCTGGGACTTCCTCCTTAGGAGCATATCTATTCTCAAAAGCATTGTCAAGATCAGTCTCCAACTCCTGTTCCAACCTTTTCTCTTTTTCTTCCTGTACACGAAACATACCATTATACTATAGTCAAGATCCCATAAGTTATCATTACTGTAACCTGTTTATATCAAAACAAATTTAGCGCACCCATAGGAATAAGAAACAATTACCTCGATAAAAAATGGCTCTTCAGAACGGTCCCAGCGTCGTATGGATCGATCATGAGACCCCGTGACAACAAAATCGCCTCGGTTACCGACCGCAAGGCACCAAACATCAGCATGGTGTCCTTCAAGAGTCAAAAGCAACTCGAATTTATCGGCATCCCAGTATTTAACTAGGTTATCTTTCCCAACACTAAATAGGTAGTGGGTATTTCGTATAAATTGCACTGCTGTGATGCTGCATTGGGAAAATAAGTAATGAGAATTGTTTGTAAAACCTCGGCCACCAAAGCACCAACCATCCATCAATAATTTAATGTTCATTTATATAAATAAATAAAAAAAAAATCACCTCTCCTTATGAGCAAAAATGGATTTATGACAGTCACCAAAATCTAAACCCCAAATTTTTAAGTCTTTATCTGCAGAGCCAGTAACAATGAGATCTGAATCTGATGAGATATCCATGCAAAGAACAGGCAGCTTGTGACCATACAACGAAAGGAAAAACTTGAGTGTATCCATATAGAAAACCTGAAAAAAAATAAAATGCACCAATGAACAAGAAGATTAGCAAAAGGAACAAACTAATGCATCTGACACCGAATCAAGATGTACAAGTCTACAAGAAGATATTTATAAAGGGAACTCTTATTATTCAAACGAATTTCTCCTTCTGTTTTATGCACTGTCAACTAATAATAAGATTCACAGGTTCCAGGTGCAAATGTTTGAAAAACTACGACCTTGTTTACAACACCAACAACAACAACAACAACAACAAAGGGAAAAAAAGAAAAAAGAAAAAGCATCAAAATAAATAAATACCTATATACACAGATATGACAACTCAATCTCACCTTCACTGTGTTATCCAACAGAGCAACAGCAATATACTTAGCATCAGGACTGACAGCAACGGCAAGAACATCATCATTCATCTTCATAGTCCTTACATTTGACATCTTGAGGCGCTTAGATTCCTATAATCAAAAAGCATCGGTTTTACTAATCTAACAAATTCAAAAATTTCATCGATTGCAGTTCAGAGACCAGAAATAATTCTGAAATGAAGAACAAGATACAGAACATGGAATTTAAAAGGGTAAAAGAAAGTTTTATGCTCCAGAAAACTGTTGACTTAAACAATCACATAAATTATGAGATTACAGTGCTGTACCATTTTTTTGGAGGAATATTAAATTTATAGCTGTTAAGAAGGTGGTAGGAATAACATACTTGAGCTGATTTCTGTCCAACTTGATACTCCCAGAACTTAACCTCATGATCTGCACTTCCTGTGACAAAACTGTTTTCATTGGGAATGGCTGCAATCGTACGAATGGAGCCACCATGTGCTTCCACTGCCTCAATGCAAGTGCCACTGCCAATGTCAATTACTTCCAGTTTTCCACCTTTCGTCCCAACGAGTCCATACTTATTCTGAGGAATAATTAAACTACACAGCCCAAATTCCGAATCAATCGTTCGAAGGCAAGAACCAGTGCTTGGATTCCAAATCTTTACTGCATTGTGGCTAGTTGACATCAAAAGTGTGTTGTCCGAGCTAAGTGTAACACTTCTGACATCCGATCGGTGTCCCTGAAGCTCGATCGCAAGTGTTTTGTTGCTTGTATCATCTTCAATTGAATAAAATTCTAACATATTATTGTTAAGCGACAAAGCTAATGTAGCCAAAGAATTCTTTGGGGTGATAGGAGAGAAAGAAATGGAAGATATCTTTTTCCCAGCTCTGACAGTTTGGATGAGCTTGAAAACATCAAGGACTGTAACTACAAGGCTATTCCCTTCTCCTGTTACCTGACTTGTTTCTACATTTCCCATCACCTCAAGCTCTTCCTTTCCCTTGGCAGATTTCTTCTCCTTTTTCCGGTGAAGCCTACGCTTTGCTTTCCTCTTTGATTCAGCCTCATCCAACAAGCGGAATATCTCTACCGTCTTCCCTGCAACTTGACAAGCCAGCAGATTTCCGGACTTGTTGAACCTCACGGTCGCAACCCTTTCTTTGCTTTGCCGCTGAAGCTCACCAAAATGCTTCAGAACATTCCACTTCTCTTGCGTTGACAAATCCCCACTACTCACAATCTCATTTCCATCTACATTATCAACTGATTTCCCATCACTTAACTCATGCTTAACTGTGTAAAACCGAAGCTCCGGGTCCGCAGACCCAGTGACCAAAAACCTTTCCTCCAGGTCAATGTCTATGGACCAAATTTCACTGTGATGCCCACTAACAATTTGCATGCAGTGCTGGGTCTCAAGGTCCCAAACTCTCAAAAACTTATCTTTTGAGGAACTAACAAGCTTCTTACCAGAATCTAGGAAAACAACATCCGTGACCTAAAATATAGCCACAAAAATAAAGGAGCAAAAAATTAAAAACTAAAACAGTCCGTACATATAAATGAGAAAATTCATACATTTCACCTAGGATTTGTATGGCATTGCTTACTAAAAGCCGCTTTTGACTTCTGGAGTCCAAAAACTGCTTCTGGGACTCAATAATTTTTCCGATTTTAGCTTTCAAAAAAAGCTTCCAGTCACAGTAGCAAAACGTAAGTTCTCAAAAAAGCTCTTCTAAGACCACTTTAAAACTTATCAGAGTTCTACTACGTTTTCTATAACGTTCAACAAACATCTTTGAAAATGTAGTTCTAAGCGAAAACTGAGCTTATACTCTTCATCTTCTATATATATAAATATATATTATATATATAAAGCAATGCCAAAATGAAGCTTGAAATTCTATTCAGCATCTGCAGATACCTGGTCACGATGACCTCGGAGGCGAAAAAGGCCAGTTTCACCAACAACATCCCACAAAATAACATCGTTATCTTTGCTTCCAGAGGCCAGTAAAGACCCAATCTTGTTGAACCGAAGAGCAGTCACAGCTCCTTTGTGTCCATTCAACGTGGTCTCGCACGTTCCCTTCTCCAAATCCCAAATTCTTATACTCCCATCTGCGTACCCACTCGCCACCTGCAAACTCGAAACCCTAATTTCAGTCCATTGAAATCGAAAACGAAAGAAGAAGTTGAAGAAGAAGGAGGAGGAGGAGAGAAAAGTCGAAGCTTTTTTACCAAATTGGAAGGCGAGGCGGCGATGGAGGTGACGGCGAGGGAAGGGCCGGGGGAGGCGGCGGAGGGAGCTAGGGTTTTTGTGCAGACGCCCTGGCGGACGTGCCAGAGGGCGAGATTCTCGAGCGCCGGGGCGAGGAGGTGCTTTCCAGAGCTGTCGTAGGCGATGTTCGACCCGACGGAGGCGATCACGCCGAACTCCGCCGCCGGCTCGTACCGCAGGTAGGCCTTCACCATGGCTCGTTCTACGTGTCTCTGCTATGGCGGTCGCCGGCGGCGAATGGGTGTGGCTTTCGATAATGGTGGGGTTTTAAGGGTTTTAGAAGAATGGAAAGTATAAATAAGGGTGGGTTGACCGGAAACTGATGAAAATCGACATCTGGTGGAAAGCTACAATGAAGTTTAAAACGACATCTAGTGGAAAACGACAATGAGATTTGAACGACAGATAGAGGAAAACGAGAATGAGGTTCAAAACGACATCAATTAGGAAACGACAACAACATGAGAAAACGAAGACAATGCAAAAAGCGACAACAAACTGAACAGACAACGGAAATTAAAACGACGGGAACTAGAAAACAACGACTATCTAAGACGAGGTTGACGAATAAACGACAAAGAATGTATGAAACAACGACGACCTAAACAAACAAAAGTAGTATAAAGGACGACGATGGAAACCATTTTTTTCCCCTATTGAATGGGCAAACAGAATGGAAATTTAGAGATTACCTCAACTAAAAATTACAATCCATAAATGACATCAACGAGAAAAACGACAACTAACATATCAACTCATAATCGACACAAAAAGGGCAACCGCATAGGTAAATGGAGATAATATCAAAGCAAAATAATTGTGAAAAAAGAGGGTCAATTCAATCAACGACTGGCAAACTGAGAAAACAACTGTGAAGGTAGAGAATGGCACCAATCTATAACAACACAACATAAAACACATATTAAATGGAAAAACAAAATGAAGCTAATTAAAAAAATCTAAATAATAAATCAGCCGGTACCTAAGGCAAACGACTATAATATTGTAATGATAGAAATGAACAACAAAATACAAACGTCATCAATGTACAAAAGTTTTTAAACGACAAAAATCGAGAAACCACTACTACTAGAAAACGACAACATTCTAAAACGGCATCAACATAAAAAAACGTGGGAAAGAAACAGATATATTAAAGGCGACATTAGCATTAAAAAAATGACATTAAAATGGAAAACGACAATATATTTTAGACGACATAAATAGAGAGGCATCAATCTATAAACGACATTTTTTAAACAGTATTCTTTATCTTTTCTTCTTTACACTAAAATTAAAAAAGTCAAAGTGCTACCTTATTCATTTGATATGTAGCATCTTCTTTTTTTATTATTATTATTTTCTTTTCCTTTTCCCTTTTCTTTTTTCATTATCTCAACTTTTTTTCAATTTTTTAGCCTTAACTGAAACTATTTTTTCTTACTGTGTCCCTATCTAAAATTTTTTCCATATAATTCATTCAACTACTATCTTTTTATAACATCTCACAAATAACTTTCCATTTGGTTTACTCTTTTTATTTTTATTTTTTTAATTTTATTCAATTATCCGCACGTGCTCACAATTAGTATCACAAAATTTTGAAAACGATAAGACCTAAATAGACAACAGTATTGAAAAAGAACCAATGTGAAACGACGACAACCTTTATTAGCAGAAGAAGAACGAAATAACCTTTGGAAAGAACGACGAACTTTCAAAAAATGATAGAAGCCTATAAGAGACTAAAACGACATAATGGTTAAAACGGCACCAACATAGAAAAACGATATCAATGCTTAAGCGAGAATAGACAGACAAAAACAATATAAAGAGTCATCAGAGTAGAAATATCAGAAATTCCAGACTCGCCATAAACGAGCAGACATTTTAAGGGAGAGAGAGAGAGAGAGAGAAAGAGGAGCAACGGAAAAACGACATCAAATTGAAAACAAGAACAACCTCTAAATATTCACATCAAATGGCAAACGATAATCGCCTAACTACTCGGAGCATATGAGCAAGGGGATAAACGTATAAAGGACATCACCAAAAGAAAGTGAATCAAAACTCATAAATGACAGAAATGGAGAAGACACATTATTTAAATTACGTGTTAAAACTTAAAACGACAACAGTGTAAAAGACGTTAGAAAATGAAAACATCAACCTAAAAGATGACATCAATAGCAAAAAAAAAACAAAAAAACAAAAAAACAAAAACAAAAACAAAAACAAAAACAAAACAAAACAAAAACAAAAACAAAAAACAAAACAATACAAATAAAACAAATAAAAAAATTGCTTTGCTAATAATTTAAAAATTAACCTCATATACGAAGTCAGAAATATCTTTCAAGGGCCTTATAATTACAACAAAAATTTTATCAAAGTCAAACTATATATTAACCAATCCTTAAAATAAAAAAGAAGAGAGAGAGAGAGAGAGAGCTAAAATGTTCTACAATTATCCTCAATGGATTTTCATATTCTGAAAATGTTCTATACTAACCTCATTGTCAAGGCTATTGACGATTATTTTGTACACTTGGGCTCATTTTGGGTTTTTTAAACTATTAGATTATTATGTATAGATAATCAAACTTTTAAATTTGAAAGTCTAGAATTTATTTCTAACTTTCTAGGGGGCCTTTATGCAATTTTTGAGGGGGACTTAATATAATTTTATTCATTTATATGTATTTGTAGGTAAGGCAAAAAAAATTGAGGGCGGGCGGGTCCTAGGCCTCAATTACCTACGTCTCTTGGTCAGTAATTATTCCACACTTGATTCTATTATGAGATGTAAAGTTTAAATTCTCCCAACTCAAATTCCAAAAAAATATTATATATATATATATATATATATATCTATATCATTCGAAGCGACAACAACCTAAAGAAATGCCATGCAAGATAACTACAACGACATAAGTGTACCAAAGTACAAGAACTGCAACAAACCCAATACAGGATCCAGTAACCACAATGAACAAATTATGGCACCACAACAACCTAAAAAACAGGCAGACCAGATGAACAACGACATAAAATAACACAATCAAAGTATGAAAAATAATGATTCCAAAAGTATGCAAGTTGCAACAGCTTTCTTGTAAGGATATTATAATTTAAAGAATCATTTGTTTACACCTCAGGTCACAGTGTGAGATAGAGCATGATAAATGAGTATAAGAGAGACTCATTCACTCCACTACCAACTATAGGTCTCTCTCTGTTGATTTCTCAATGGTCAGTAACAAAGTCCATATTAAATTGAGTGCACGTCTTGATCGTAATTTCTTGTTTAAATTTCCAAATAGATTTGCACGGTCTAAAAATGGTCCTAATCTATAGCTCCCACCTGAAGTTTGACACACACACACACAAATATATATATCGGTGTGTGTGTTCATATATATATATATATATATATATATATGCATAACCGAAGAGAAATAATGGGGAGGGAGAAAACGACACTAAGAAGATCCACAGAACGATCTTTTGAGAGGTTGATAAGTAGAAAAAGAGATCTGAAACATTATCTTTTATAATTATTCTTTATTGTGGCTTTACGTGTGAAAGATAATGCTACTTTAACTGGGTGCAATATTCCACTTGTTTTTTCGCAGTAGAAGTTTTTTATTTTTATTTTTTATTTTATTTTTAATTGTCACAAGGAAAATACTTATATATATATATATATATATATATATAGCTGTCCAAACTAGTTAAATCTGTACGTTATCTTAATTAAGTTGATGTAGGCCTTTAAAACAAGTTCATGGGACACTTCTAATTTAAGAAAAAATAAAGAAACTTTCATGAGAAGTCTCATATGTCATACGACTTTGGCTGAGCTTTTATGTTGTTGATTAGAAATATGTCAAATCTCCTTTATTCTTGATAGATTATAAATTCACACACACAGACACACACACATAAGTTTGTTCACATCTTAGGAGCCTAAGAAATTGTTAAAGTTTATATTGCCTCATCAACAACCTTAACTCATGGCCACTTCCAACCTCCTTTATTCTTGATTTATTATAAATTCACACACACATATAAGTATATACTAGTTGATAAACATGCACATAAACATGAAAAAAAAAATATCACGTGACAATTTATGACCCATCACGTGACGTTGACTTGACAACGACATAGCTGTCATGTGACAAGCAAGGAGGGAAGAGGGGGGACGAAAGAGCCCATTTGCTCTTTTATATATATAGGTAATAGATATAAGCTTGTTCACACCTTATGAGCCTAAATAAATTGTTAAAGTTTATTTTGCTTGTTCACACCTTAGGAGCCTAAAGAAATTGTTAAAGTTAATATTGCTTCATCAACAACCTAACTCATGGCCACTTCCAAATTTCACTATATCTCCCACGTACTTCATTATTTACGAATCCACTATCACACATGATATATATGTGAACATATAGATAACTCATGCTATATAATTTGCTTTAACATTATGATATAAGCTTTACACGCGCATAATTAATAATTAAATTTGCACTTATAGTCACTATTTACCGTTGTCATTATCGATTCAACCTCGACATGATCAGTTTAAAATTGTTGGTGACAACTGTAAAGACTTAAAGAGATATATATATATATATATATATATATAGGTCAGAAATTCCACAAAGAAATGCGGCCCAGCTCCTTCATGAGTAGTAGTAGGAGTAATAAATCAATGTGAATAATGATGAGATACAATATTTCCCCTCATTAAGGAAGATATGATCAATAATTGTCTTAGTCGGAACATTGTCTTGTGGAACACTTGTATAAAACACTACCTAGTTATTATCCATATAAATTGGTCTGTTTTTTTTTTCGATCAGTGGCCATGATTATTTTGCTTTACTGCCCTCCAATTTCTTAACCTACTCATGAGTACTCATGAATGTATTAAAAGTGATTGAGCTGAAACTAATGCAACTAGCAAGCATGAAAGAATTAAACGCCTATATATATATACACACATTAATTGGACAACATATATTCGCACATAATAGACAAACAAAACAAAAGTAAAAAAATAAATGAATAAATAATATGATAGTGACTGAATTATCACATGATTGATGATGTGACTGTTATGTAGTAGCACCAAGCAATGACAAAAAGCTAATATTCATAAGCTATTAGCTCTTTTAATATAAACATATATATATATATATCTTATATAAATGAACTTTATGTATAGACATTCCGCACGATGCTACAATTAAGTTAATTTGTTTTCTAAAAGTGTTTAGTTAATAGATAAAGATTTAAACGCCTTTGGTACGTGTTATAAACAATATGTTCATATATTGCGGCACTATATATCAGCAAAGCATATAAATTCATAATATAGGCTTCTGATATTATATGGTCCTTTATATCGTAATTGTTTAGAACAAATAAACTACTTAATTTGATATTTATTCAATATACCATTCATTCTAAACATATCAAGAACTTTAATTATTTATATAATTGTTATACTCTTTGGTACATGTTGATATTAAAAGGGTATATTGATTACTTATTTCAGAGAGAGTTATCCAACAGTGTTCGACTCCGACAAAAAAAGAGATTGTGTCATGGTAACGAGAAGTTATCTCATAACAAACCTTTTTTTTTTTCCCATTAACACTGTTTATTTTTCAATCCAACGATCCGATTCAACAAAAGTGGAGTGCCGAACAAGAGAGCAGGTAATATATTCATATATTGGTGCTAGATATCACATCAAATAGTAGCGGTATATATAGCCGGATCTTCTCTGCTTCCTAGTCTTTTTTGTGGATGTCACCCACTACGGTTTGATCTAGATCATATTTATCTTTGGCAGACCCGGTAGACATGTCCACGCTATGAATTAATATAGACAGTGCAAACCACAATCACTCGAGCGCAAAAGAACAAAATATAAAGAGCCCCACATTATCAAAATCAAGATTTTGTATCCCAATAAATATATATATATATATATATATATGTATGTATGCACTTGTCCAGATGAATTGGAAACATTAAAAAAAATTGCAAACTAAATCTAAAAGAGAGTAAAGGTTTTGCTTAAAATATATTCCTTAATATTTATTTATTAACGTTCTTTCTTTATCATGTGTGAGGGAAAAACAAATTAATGTAATAATAAGTTTTTATATGAGGGTAATTAGATGTTTAATCCCTAATTAAACTAGGAATCTTGATTAAGATTATTATAACAGAGGTTGGTGAAAAAAAAAAGTGAGTTTGGGGTGTCCAAGTTTTCCTTGAGAATGTAATTTTACATTAAGACGAGTATCATCTATACATCTTATGTGTTCGTGCTTGTTTATTAAGTCCCGACAGAGACACAAGCGAGGTTAATTGGGGTCAATTCACATGAGTTGAAATTAACAAAAAATAAAATCCCAAGGGCTAGTAAAAGCTAATGATAAATTAAAGTTGATTAATTAATTACAAACAAAAATAACCTTCAAGTGCGTTTAGATATTTTTGAAGAAGGTGATTGTGACAGGCTTGACATGCCAATATACGCCCTGCATGCATCAGCTAGCCTCAATAAATGCGAATAATTATCGAGAATTAATATTATCGAAAAAGAATAATTATAAGCACTTTGAATCAAAGGGGAACCAATATATGGCCGGTGACAAAGAAATTGTCTAGGAAAAACAAAACAATATAACCTTAATGTCGGAACACTTTCTGGACTAATCAAACGACCACGTTTAAAGTCAGTATATATTATGTAAAAGATACAAAGAAAGAAATAAAAAAGAAACGGCGTAGTTTAGATTCCAAGGAAAATAAACGAGATCCGGCGATACCAATGAAATAGATATTCCTATAAGGAATAAGAGGCGTGTAGAATTAGAATTCTTAAAATAAACACTTTTAAGATTGAGACTAAGTTTTGTATATTGTAATTTATCGTTTGATCTGAATTCAACACAAACATTTACCCGTATATATTCTATATATATTTGTTAATGAAAAAAACAAGTTAGTATTATCATCACTACTAATTAATACAATGGTGTCCTCTATTTTGTTTGTCTTATATAGAAAAAATTCAAGGATTTAAAATCAAAAGGTGATGACCTAACTTTATTCTATTCAAAGAAAGGGTTCCATCAAAAAAAAAAAAAAAAAAGGACGATCAAACCATCCTAATTAATATTGGTACTTATAAATTTATACTCATCTTAATAACAAATTATTAAATGCTTTTAGGAGAATTGTAAATTTATTAACATGGTACAAGTTTTGAACACATGCAATTGGCCCCTCTCCAGTATTGTCAACAATTATTATGTCTTCTAATATTTACCTATATATTAGGTTTGTCTCTTGGCCAGCTCACAAGGACTAGAGTTAAAAATACGTAAAAGTTATTATTAACTCATCTTCTAATAAGTTATAATTTTTTGGAGAATGGGTAAACTTAAACAAATAACAAGAAATAGTAGTATTTTTGTTTTTTTTTTTTTGTTTTTTGTTTTTTTTTTTTTTCGAAACGAGATTTAAACAGAGCATGCATATACAAAAAAAAAAAAAAAAAGTTCAATAAAAATAAGGAAAGATTAAAGTCGGTGGCAGCCGGTGGGAATTGTCGGTTGCCGGTACGATATATACAACTTGATATATGGTCGTCATTGAATTATAAGTTGGAATATCTTGGAAACTTAGAAAATGACAATTAATAAATTTCATTAATTGCATGGACATGTATTTATGTTATAATTAAATTCAACACATCTCTTTCAATTGTTTCATATCATATATATTTTTACAAATCATATATTGTATTTTAATTATTAGTGACGGATGGGGTAGCTAACTAAAAGCTATATAGGCATGCATATTGAGCTTAAACTAGGCCATGAGATTAAGGTTTATTTTTATTTTTATTTTTTATTTTTATGTCCTTCGATGGAAAACCAGGTCGACCAACTTGTACGTTCATATTCCCTTATGCATGTGTTGTAATCTGCATTTAATATTTTAACAAAATGAGGGCAACGTATAGTCTTTTAGATTTCTCTCTTTTTTATTTTTAAATGTAAGAGTTTTTTCTGTTTTTGGAATATAATGTATTCGATTTTACTACAACACCATCGATATTACCCATAAACAAAAATCGAAGAGGAAAAAGAAAAGTTGATCTTCTTATAATGTTGTTGTGTTTGGTAGGAATGAGAGAATATCAAAAGGAATGAGAGAATGATAAATCACTCCTGTGAGCAGTATGAGAAATGAATATCATTTTTCTCATGATGTTTGATACGACATCTTTTAAACAATCTCTCCAGTTAAGAATAATTAAAAATAAGATATTTTGAAGGATTTGACGGAGTCCCTATCTAATTCATTCATTTTTCTATCCTATCAAACAATTATGAATATGAATAAATCCTCTCATTCCTCTCTTTCCTTTCACTTTTATATCCAATGAAATGAAATTTTACTATTTTTCGTTGTTTTTAAACAAAATAAAAATGATCCAAGAAAGATGTATCCAATTAAATTTAAAGATAAGAAAATGATAATAATATAATAGATCGAAAGCTTCAATATATAGGTTGTTAATCATGCATAGCTGATAGTCTGGTGTTTGAAGAATTTATCAAGATTCTATAATTAAATCATATATATATATATATATATATATAGATATAGATCTTATTTCTTTATAAACAGTGTTTAAAGTGATATTTTACCTAAATTATTTGGAGGCGAATATGGTTTTTCTTTCTTGGTAGGAAAGTGGGGGCAATTTAATCTAGACTTAGCTAGCGGTAGATGGCATATCAATTTGTTGCGCAAATTATTTCTTGAATTAAATTATTAATTTCATTGGATCTATCCGGGTAATGGACTAATAATTAATTTCATTATAACTAAAAATGTGCCTAAGCATGACTATTTCAATATATTGGCTTTTCGATCGTGTCACCTCCCCAACCTAACTAATCTTTTTTCTACTTTTTTTTTTTACTAAAAAAAAAGTTTTTTTTTTTTTTTTTTGTACATTGAACCTGCATAGTAAAATATCATGTACATATACATGCAAATATCATGCCCTTTAAAACACACACACACACACACACACACGACGTACTATATTTATTCTAGCAAAATGAATAATATATCAACAAATAGATAAATATATAGGAATGATTATATCATGATATCCCGCAATAAACTATAACAGATCATGTTAAACATTCGGCATGTAGATATGCTTATTTCAGCCGTGTACAACTTTCTTTAGAATTGATTTCTTTTTCTTTTCTTTTTTTTTTTCTTCCTTAATTTAGTAGTTAATTTCAAGTTTACATACAGAGACAAGATAGCGCGTACATACGTACATTTTGGCATATATATCTATATTATATATATATATATATATCAATATCATGCAGAGAGAGGCTAAATAAAATAATGAAAAAGTGTTAAGAAAATAGCAAGATGAGTACATAGATAGAGTGGAAAAGCCAAATTTATATTAATATATTCTACTTTTAACAATGTTTGAACAATATATTGAGAACAATATCAATGCTAGTTTTAATTTTTTAGTAACAATATATATGGTATCAGATATTTAAATGTCATTTTATATTAATAAATCTTTAAAAAGCTGCTGCGTCAATATATTAAAATATTACATATCTATTAATGAAAATGTGAACCCACCGATATGTGAGTTGATATTCAAAAAATTATTAAAATTAATGTCCTTATTACTTTTTTTTTAGGTTAAAAAATTTTATGCATGAAACTTGAAACCACAAACATCTACCGTATCTCTCTTCAGATCTCTCTCTCTTATTTTCTTTCACTTTTGCAAAGTGAAAACATATTGTCAAAATGGCCAATATGATCTTTTTAAATCCCTTTACAGATCTTGTTTTTGCATTATATCACTGATCTTGACCACATGCAAGAGACTTTGAGAAATCCTTTTTCTTTTTCTCAGACATGACATAAAGGAGCTAGCAAGCTAGCTAGTTCATCTTTTCTTTTTCCAAAGAACTCATTCTTGTTCACAACTTTTCGAAAATGCCAATCATTATAATCCATACTTTTTGGCAACATCAATTTTTATAATAGCAATATATGTGCGTGTGTGTATATTATAAAGAATATATATAATGGTTTACTACTGGGCCACTGGCTGCTTAATTTTATATGCAAGGAAATAAAATGATCTTCACCGGATCATTTGAGGTTTGGATTCGTACGATTCGATTCATTTACAATAAATTTTCTTCGAGATATATATGTATATATATGTATGTATTTCTTTTTTTTCCTTTTATATACAACGAATATTTCTTGAAAGAGAACGCATATATCTTCATCTAAATCACTTTATAATCTCTTTGTCGTTATGCTTAAATTTATTATAAAAAAAAAGGGGGTGATCAAAGTCGATCGTGATAATTAAAGTATTATTTGAGGTAATACCATATTGATTAATTGTAGGTCGGCAAAGAAACGAGTCTCCCAGCCGTCTTATTATATAGCAAATTATATATAATTAATAAGATCATCTATTTATTTATTTTGTGAAGCTTTCCACGTACTATGCTATAGGTATACATTTGGATACCCAAACAAAGATCATGCCCTTTCTTATAATATTGTCTTTACATATATATATATATATATATATATATATGTGTGTGTGTGTGTGTGTAGGTGTGAAAAAGAAAATTACAGAAAATAAAAAAATAAAAAATAAATTAAACAACAATAACAACAAGCCCTTGATTAGTAAATTCATTTTTTAAAAGTAAAAAGAGAGAGAGAGAGAGAATAAAAGTACCCAAAGCACCCAAAGTTTTATATTGGCTCCACATGGATTCCCCACTGATCACACCCACATCATTTCCCGGTAAAAGAAAGTTCCACTTGCTAAATGATTAATGTTTGCTCTTTGCTATAAAGTTTCATCCCTTTACGCTTTAATCACTTGTATAAATAGTATTCTATAAATTTTAATTTTAATTTAAAAAAAATCACATGTAAAAGTTAAAAGTTACTGCAATTAAAAGCACATATATAGATATTTGATAAGTTTCTCTTTAAGTTATTTTGAACGACCAGAAGCAAAATATGTTTAGATTTTTAGTAAATTATGGATTGAATTGTTATAAAGATATTTAATTTTCATTTAATAAAAATATTAATTATTGTTTTAATTTAATTTGTTGTAGGTCAATCATTATATAACTAGGTTAAGACCAAATTTTTATATCTAAAATATATATATATATCTAAATGATTATAGATATAATATAACAGTAATTTCACACATAATTATGTAGAATTATTATTTTAATATTTACTTGTTACACACATAAATAGACTGGACTATTTACTATTACAATCTATGTAAATTTAAATATATATCAAGAATAGAGACACTAACATAAAAGTAGATTTATCCTCTTTATGAAATTTATAAAAATAGAATTTACCAAACAAGCTGGACCTGTTGTAAATTGTTAATAATGTAAAACTAACTCCCAACAACAAATACCAAACGAGCATTCTCTCTATACATGTATAATATTGTCGCTTTTACTGTGAAGAGCAAGTTTCTGTTTAAATGAAGAAAAAAAAAAAAGTGATTTTATTCATTTATACTTCCAGATAATGATGTTTTAAGTTAAAAATAATAAACTGTTAATTTTTTTTTAAATTTCTTATTGATATATAATCTGAAGGATTTGTACCACAATTCCTATGATTTTGAATGCATATTATTTTTGCAAATAACTTTTTTCTTTTTTGGAATTTTTATGTTTTATGTAAAAAAAATAAAAATAAAAAATTGTGACACATTTCTCTAAGGTTTTTTTTTTTCAACGGGCCAAAAAAAAAAAAAAAACTCAGCTGCTGGCCTGCATTTATAAAAATAAAATAAAAAAAAAACTTTAGGCTATTAATATTGTTAAAAAAATTGCTAGTTTAAAAATCAATTTCATGGGACTAATTTTTTCTTAAAAAAATAAACAACATTAATTAATGAACAAATAACTTTCTTATCATTTGATAATAATGCCGATTCTCAACTCTTATTAGAACGTTCTTTTATTAATATTTTAATACACATCACGAAAAACAATGTTAATGAGTACTTTAATCCATGCATCTTTGTATTAAGTTAGATTAAACTTTTAACCCAAAAGATACGGATAAATATATTTTTTTTCCCCAATATTTATTTCTTAAATTCCTTTTCAAACTTCGTCCTCCAAAATTCCAAAATATTAAAAGATCATCACCCACCTCTACCGACTCCTAATTACCGTTTGAAAACAGTGGCCAATCATATGCGTCGGTCACCTATCTCCTTCACAGACCAATAAACTCCAGTCAAAACGGACGACTTTTCCTACGTGAGGCACAGAGGATCAGCAAGTGACGTTTCAATTAATGAATAAACTAATAATTAAATTGATTAAATGATAATTATTAATTGAGAAACCTGAATTGTTTGAGTTAAAAATAGCCAAAACAAAAAGGCCATAACATTTTGTTGTTTGTTTGTCACTAATCCATTTTAGGGCCAACCTGATTAATTAATTAAATCAATTAAACCTAATTAACTTACCTAATTATCCCCTAAATGGAAACGACAATAAAAAATCTTGTGTAAATTTTCGGAAAACTACCTAACAGGGGTACAACCGTCATTTTCACCAACGGGTGTCACTTTAACCGCGCAACTATATTATTATAATATTTTTAATGACAACTCTTTTATTTATTTATTTTTTGGCTACTATTTTCGAATTCTTTTATTTATCGTGTTTGGCTCGAGAGAAAAAGAGTGAGAAAAAGGAGAGAGAGAGAGAGAGAGATAGAGGAGAGGAAAGGGGAGAGAGAGAGAGTATTGTGTGAACTTTGTAGCTGAGCTGGGATTCGTAAACATTTCGTCACATCGAAAAGATTGATATTTGAAAGCGAAACGAAGGAAAAGCTTCTTCGAAGTCGAACAAGGAGAAAATATATACATATATACATATATGTATATATGTAAAGAAAGCAAAAGCCGGGTAAGCAATATCCACAAAACCAGACAGCTTTTTTGCGGTGTTAATATTTACTTTATCGCAACTTGCAGTTCTTTTTATTTCAGGTTCTCTTTTTCGTTTATCTGTGTTTTGAGTTTTTTCTTTTCGGAATTCTTGTTCTTCGTGTCAGCAAAAATAACATGACGATTAGCAAAAAAGTTTTTAGTCTTTCGCTTTTTGTATCGAAAAGTTTACAGATTTGGAGCTCAAAAGCTTTGTTCCTTTTGTCAATCGGAAACGAAGAAAGTCAACGAAAAAAGTGTAATTGAAGTCAAAAAAGCTTTCTTTCTTTCTCTCTCTCTCTTTTTTTTTTTTTGGTTTTTTGAGGCATTTTTGCTGTGTTCTGTGGAAATGAAAGAATATAAATGTGTGATCTTTAGGACATTTTTGTGTTTTAATTATTATTATTATTATTATTTACTTTCTTAAGCTTAATGTTTAAGGTTTTTTTGTTTTTGTTTTTTTTTTTTTAATTTAGGAATAACTAGCTAGGGTGAGTAAAATTGGATATTGAGCTTGTTTTAGAGACAATTTTTTGTTTGCCAAGGTGAGAAAGTGAAAAATGACAAAAAAGAACCCAGTTTGGTAAATCACGGAAAGAAGATATTCTATTTGTAATTGAGGCTGAGAAGGGAATCTGTTTGGAGTTGGAGATTAGAACGTGGTCCCAGATTCTTTCTTTTATCAACAAGTTGAATTTTCAAATACTCTGATGATATTTTTCTTGAAATTCAATATTTTTTTGTTGCTGGATCAAGTTGTATTTTTTTTTTTTTTTTTTAATTACTGCTTTTGTAAGTATTTCTGGTATGCTAAAAAATAGCTTTTGTTTGTGCATTTTGGGCATGTATTTTTTCCCTTAGTGTGACTCTTTTATAGTGAACAAAGGGATTTTGTTTCTAATAGCTATAATATGCTCTTGAAATTCTTGCTCAGATGGCGATTCGATGTTCTTTCTATGGTTAACAGATCAAAACCCGAAGAAGGAGGAGGTTTAATTTGTATACTCTATTCTTTCTTGTCTTGTGGCCTGTGAGTACTTTCGTACAAGTGTGATTGTATAAGGGAACTGTATTCTTTGTGTCATTATGCATGTCTGGCCTTGTGGCCATTGTTGATAAAGTAGAAGGAGCACTCACTAGTGCAGAGAGAACAAGATCCCTTGATGCTTTTCCCGAAAAGGATAACGTTTTAACTCCATCAAATGGAGAAGTCGATCGGACTTCTGAGGCTGCGAGATTCAGAGTAAGGGAGCTATCGCTTCCCAATGGGGAATCCTACTCTGGGTCATTGCTTGGCAACATCGCTGAGGGCAGGGGGAAGTATGTATGGTCAGATGGTTGTGTATATGAGGGCGAGTGGAGAAGGGGGATGAGACATGGGAATGGAATGATTCAATGGTCTTCTGGTGCATCTTATGAGGGTGAGTTTTCGGGTGGTTATATGCATGGCACAGGGACTTATATCGGATCGGATAGGATAACCTACAAGGGAAGATGGAGGTTAAGTCTCAAGCATGGTTTGGGATATCAGGTTTTTCCTAATGGAGACGTTTTTGAAGGGGCTTGGATCCAGGGGACACCAGAAGGGCCTGGTAAGTATACATGGGCTAACGGGAATGTTTTTCTAGGAATAATGAAAGGAGGGACGATGTCGGGAAAAGGAACTCTTACTTGGACAAATGGGGATACATTTGAAGGAAGCTGGTTGAACGGCATGATGCATGGATTTGGAGTTTATACATGGAGCGATGGGGGATGCTATGTTGGAACTTGGACACGAGGTTTGAAGGATGGAAAAGGATCTTTTTACCCACATGGCAGTCGACTTCCAGCTATGCAAGAACTTTACCTCAATGCTTTGAGGAAAAGAGGGTTATTGCCAGATATGAGAAAGCAGAATAATGGGCATATCCACCATGCTACTTCAGCTGATTTGGGAAATGCCAAGGTCGTGGGGATCCATGGATCTCGTCGTAATTCTGCCGATAAGCTCTCTAAAAGAAACCTGTTGAATCTGGAGCAGTCACGTAATAGAAATGTTTCCTTGGAAAGGCGCTGGAGTCTTGAGGTATCAATAGAAAAACTTCTTGGGAATAATTCATTGTTAGGCATATCTGAACCCTTCTCAGAAGGCGGTGATAAAGATGCTGGCTCAAACATACCTATCTTGGAACGGGAATATATGCAAGGTGTCTTAATTAGTGAGCTAGTGCTAACCAATAGTTTTTCACAAAAATCTCGAAGGGCAAAGAGACGACAAAAGAAACTGGCAAAAGAAGTAAAGAGACCTGGAGAAGCGATCATTAAAGGACATAGGAGTTATGATCTAATGCTTAGTTTGCAGCTTGGTATCAGGTATAATCTCTTATCTTTACTTATTTTTCAAGACTCCTCCAGCTTTAACTCTTGGGTTCATTGCTGTAATTTTGTCTCTCTTCTGGTATTATTTGTCTGTAAAGCCTTGCTTCTTTCGGAAATCATTATCATGCAAATTACAAGTACTGCACTCTTCTTTTCTCTGTACTATGTCAATTCTACGGTCTGGAGTTGGTCCAATCTTGCTGTGATAGTTATTTTAAAGAGGGGAGGGCGGGGAAGAGAATATTAAACAGATTTCGGAATTCTATATGTTTCGTGTGCGGACAAAAAAGTATTTTTCTTTATGCTTCTGAACATAATCTGGATAGAGCATAAATTCCTTTAACTTAGATGTTCTGATATCTTTTAAAAAGCAACGGAAAGAGTTGAATCCAAGCAGCATGTGTGAATTTCTTCATGGCTATTGTCTAATTTAACATTTCAATGTTTTGGAGAGCTTGATGTTGAAAGTGGATTAGAAATGGTCAGATATACTGTAGGAAAAATTACCCCTATTCAAAGACGGGAAGTTCGGGCGACAGATTTTGGTCCCCGTGCAAGTTTTTGGATGAATTTTCCTAAAGAAGGCTCCCAATTGACTCCTCCTCATCAATCAGAAGATTTTAAGTGGAAAGACTATTGCCCTATGGTCTTCAGGTTTGTTATTGACTCTCTTCTTATTTTAGCTTCATTCATGTTTGTCGGCGGGACATGTCTTTTGTTTTATGAATTTACTAAAATAAAATAATTTAGATATATAATAAATGGAGGACAAGTTGTGTTCGAACTTGGTTTTGTAAGTAATTTATTTTCTTACCGTTAAAAGGTTGCATTTGTTTTTTGTTGTGGTTGATGCAATGCACATTCCATTGCTACTTACTGTAGGAATTTGAGGGAGATGTTCAAGATAGATACTGCTGACTACATGATGTCTATTTGCGGAAATGATGCTCTTAGAGAACTTTCTTCTCCAGGGAAAAGTGGTAGTGTGTTTTTCCTGTCTCAAGACGATCGCTTCATAATTAAAACGCTTCGGAAATCTGAAGTGAAGGTTTGTCCATCTTTATTAGGCTGTAGTCTATATTTATATTGCTCTTCATCTTCTTCTTTCTTTTGTTTGTTTGTTTGTTTTTTTTTTTTTTTTTTTTTTAAATAACTGGAAGTTTTTCCCCCATCTTATTATCTTTTCTTTCTCATTTTTTTAACTATAGTTCTGATGTGTAGGTTCTCCTACGGATGCTTCCGGACTATCATCATCATGTAAGATCATATGATAATACACTGATTACAAAGTTCTTTGGTCTTCACAGAGTCAAACCTTCAAGTGGTCAAAAGGTAACGACACAATTAGTAAGATTCTCTATATTCTCCTGTGTGCTCACTGCCCAGCCTTTTCCATTGATATGATATCATAACCAGCTATACTTTTAGACATCTAAATTTTGTAAAATTCATTCTAGTTGGTAATACCCTCGTCCAGTACAACCTTTATTGCTATTTCCATACATTTCTTTTATGGTCTAAAGTGTCTCAGTGCTTACACTAAAGAAACTGATGCAAGAATTCCTTCGCAGTTTCGTTTTGTGGTGATGGGAAACATGTTTTGCACAGAGTTGAGGATACATCGAAGGTTTGATCTGAAAGGTTCATCCCTAGGGCGTTCGGCAGACAAGGTTGAAATTGATGAAAACACGACGCTTAAGGATTTGGATTTAAACTACTGCTTTTATCTGGAACCATCTTGGAGAGAGGCTCTACTGAAGTATGTGATCACTTCTGAAAGTGTTTCTCTACTATATCTTTACCTTTCGTAGTTTATAATGCAGGATAAATTTTTTCCTAATATTGTTCGTCATAACTCTACATACCTCTACGATTGTTTGTTTCTCGTAACATTAGTTGACCAACTTTCCCAGTTCAAATTGTCATCATTTCTACCTGCCTCAACATGTGAGCTTGTCTATACCGTGGTTCTGGTTTTGAAACTAATTTTTTCTGCATTTTTGTCTATGCAGACAGATTGAGATTGACAGTAAATTTTTGGAAGCCCAGCACATCATGGACTACAGCCTTCTACTAGGTGTGCATTATCGTGCTCCTCAACCCCTATTGTCTCTAATGCCCTACAGCGGAAGCAGAAGAACGGACGGATTGGGAATGCTTGCAGAGGAAGGTAGCACTATACTTACTGTACTATATCATTTACCCAATTTTTTATGAAAATTTGTACTGATTTTATGCTTTGAGAGACTTCGACAATACTTTAGAGAACATTTTATGTCATATTGCAGATCAATCATGAGCCGGGCACATAATACTGCTCTTCCAAACATGTTTCAGTTGCTTGGTCGTTTTCTCTAACTCTAAAATTTTGCTGTTCTGAATTACAGAGACTTTGGAGGATGATATCTCAAACTATCCTCAAGGCCTTGTTTTGGTCCCCCATGGAGAAGACGATAACAGTGTGGTTGTTGGTCCACACATTAGGGGTAGTCGATTGCGAGCATCAGCTGCTGGCGACGAGGAAGTCGATCTCCTCCTACCTGGTACCGCAAGGTATGTTTCACCACGCCATAAAATGTGTACCATCCTTGCAATACCTGAGAACCATTCCAAAACTGTCCAAAGCTCCTTGGCTGATATTTTGGCTTTTACCTAGACCCCTTTAAGAGTCTCAGATAAAGCCCTAGACCCCTTTAGGAGTCAAATCATCAACACAAGCACAAGTTACACCAACGTAAAGACAGAACTTGATGGTCGTGGCACCGAACTTCATGATAAAAGCATAGTGAAAATTACACTAGAATGGCGTCCTTTTGACTTTAGAAACTGATCTTACTTTCTTGGACCTTATTAAAACAGGCTTCAAATCCAGCTGGGTGTAAATATGCCAGCAAGGGCAGAGCAGATTCCGGGGAAACAAGATGAGCAGATGTTCAATGAGGTGTATGACGTTGTGCTATATTTGGGTATCATTGATATATTGCAAGAATACAACATGAGTAAGAAGATTGAACATGCATACAAATCTCTTCAGTTTGATTCCTTGTCCATCTCCGCCGTGGACCCCACGTTCTATTCCCGGCGCTTCTTAGAATTCATTCAGAAGGTTTTCCCTTCTACCAATGTAGCAAGTTAGAAGAATTTTGTATTGTAATATACCAAGCTTCTTTTCAGAGTTTTCCTCTTATAAAATCCACCTGTTTACTTGCTGCAAAATTGCAAATTAGTTTTCAATACCTATAGGAACCTATTTGCAAATTAGTCTTCTTAAAAGCCTATAGGTTACGTTTCTTTGATGGTTTGATTTGGTTTTGGGGAAGTATACTTGGATAGCTACCATATATTTCTTTTTCAGTTCTGTTTTGTGATCAAGGCCAACTGTAAACCTTTGTATTCTAATGCGAAAATGAGTAGATGAGATAAAATCGGTGACATAAATGACGGAATAAATTAGCTAAGGTAAATATATGGATTGGTAAATCGGAATGAACGAACATCT
The DNA here is from genome assembly GCA_008635985.1 of Ficus erecta. Lineage (NCBI taxonomy): Eukaryota > Viridiplantae > Streptophyta > Magnoliopsida > Rosales > Moraceae > Ficus > Ficus erecta. The sequence goes on from BKCH01000818.1 coordinate 97,750, forward strand.
CAAAATGGCTATCAGTAAGATACAGCTTACAGTTCTAAGCAAAAAAACAGGAACAACTTCTAGCTCGATGAGAATGATGGGGTCAAACGTCGCTTTGTATCGCTTTGTATAATATACAAATGGAAGAGTAAACTGGATGCCGGATGCACGATCGATTCAAGGCACAAATTTGGCTTAACAAAACCTACTGAGAAGCAGGAGGCCTGGGGATCTATCCCATGTTGGGAGGTGGGGGAGGTGGGCGAATACCCTGCCCCTGGATCTGCTGGCCTCCGAAACCGAAATTGGTCATTACATTACCAACTGGGGGAGGGGCAGCTGGACCTCCACCTGGAGGCATAGGCCTAGGACCGTTTGCCATGGGAGGAGGTGGTGGTGGCAAGGATCCCGGTATGGGAGGTGGTGGGGCTCTAGGAGGATTTCCCATGGGCATGCCTGGTGCTAGTCCTTGAGGGGGCGGTGGAGGAGGAGCTTGAGGTGGTGGAGGCAATGGCCTTGGTGGAACACCAGGAGCAGCTGTGCCATTGGCTCCTGGGGCAGGTGGAGGCTTGTTTGCCTCCAGTGGCTTCGATTTGAAATATAACTGCAACTGCATATTGAAACATCCCAAATACTAGATGTCAGATTAAAGCCAACTTAAAAGACATAAAAAAGGTGGGAAATAAACGCCTTTTAGAACATGATAGTGATTGATCACGTCAAATAACACAACGAGCCAAGACACAATTGACCCACTATCTAAGTGATGTGGAAGTTGGAACAAGATACAAATAATTAGGAATTTATAGCTATGTCTATCTCTTAGAATTACTTAAGAACTGTTAAGTCTAGATAATTACGTTTCAGATTTTATTCAACTACAAATAGACCTAGTGATTGTATCTTTCATTTTGGACCTTGATGATGATTATAGAATATTCCAGCCAATTGTTCTTTCTTCTGTCTATTTTTTCCTCTCTTTCTCTCAATTCATCTCTTCTTTTACCCCCGTTTCTTTCTTCTATATAGGTTCGGTATCAATAACTCTAGTAGTATGTCAACCAAAGCTGACATTGGACAACTCATCATACAGCAGACAAGATGGTAGATAGTCTGTTTTCCAAAGCATAGCTATAAGGAAATGAAGTAGGGGGCCAAGAGCCCAAAAGACTAACCGTGAACATTTTGGAGTCAGGATCCCAATGTGAAAAGAACTTCGGAGTAGATTTGTCGATCTCAGTACTTGGGACCTGAAATTGAAATACACGTTACTACATCTAACCAAAAAATAGAATTCAAGTTCAAGCGTAAAAAATATTCACATATTAGTTTTACCTTGAAACCAATGATCTCGTATGGTTCAGCTGCGAAAAGAAGATACTGGAATCTTTTGTCGAAGGGTTGGACCCTCTGTAGCCATGAAAATGCAAACACAATGGAAACGTTGAATTTATCACTTTTTGGTATTATTTCAGCTTAAGTAATTAAAAGGCAATGTAGCCATGTGGAAGAGAAAGAGAGAGATCATGTAGTAGAGTTCACCTGCTCATAAGATGACATAAATCGGTGCCTGGGCCTTGCAAGGTCTTCAATCTCAGGATACTCGATCTGCAAGACAAAACCGAGACCACATGAACAGCTATAACCTCTGATTTCTCAAGGCATCGAGAAAAAAAAGTTTCATCATCATTTCAGGTAAATAACGAAGCCTGTTAACATAAATACCTGGAAGAGAAGAGACCTCTGTTTTGTCTCTGGATCAAATTGCTTCGTCACCCGATACCCAGGCCTACCAATTTTGACTGCAAGTGTAGGAAATACAGGTGCTTATAAGCAAATTATCAGTTTCAAAAGTCTCTAAATAAATGCTTCTTTAGCAGATTTCAAGCAAGGAATATGAGAAATTATCAGATTTCAAGAACAACCATGCAAAAATTCGTTCGAAACCCTAATTTAGTCCTCTAAAACTAACACCGCTCAGCTATGCCCCATAGCAAAGATTTCATCTTTAACTCCCGAGCTATAAAACCCATAAATTTTAGGAAAATTCTAAGGCAAAGGAATCAACAAATTCCAATAATAAATTCGAAAATTTTCTACCCACCAAGTGTTCGACAAAAAGACTGTAAAGCAAATACAACAGAAATGAGAAGAAAGTAAAGGAAAGGACATGCCTGTCTTCCGAATGTTGACTTTGCGTTTATGGGGCTGAGGCTGAGCAGGCGATTCCTTGGCCTCGCGAGCCGCCCTCTTGGCCAAATTCGTCTGGTGGCGCTTCCCCTGAGTGTGGGCCAAGTAATTCCCCTCATTGTTGTGCAGAGTCAAGCAAAGCTTACACTCATAGCTACCAACCAAAAATCCAAACCAAACCAATTCAATCAGAAACAAACCCTAAATTCGATCGACAGAGAGAGAGAGAGAGAGGGATTTTACTGATTGGGTTACCTTCCGAGGTGGTTGCGCATGAAGTAGGGGTCTTTGGCGAGATCGATGGTCTCGAGGGCGAGTCGCCGGAGACGCTCGCGGCGGTCGATGGCCTCGGTCTGGGCAGAGGCGGCGCCACCGCTGCCGGGCTTGGAACCCCATTCCCTGTCCATTCAAGGCTATCTCCGATCTAGGGCTCAGATTTTGCGACGGATAGGAGCTCCGACGACGGAGAGGAACCAACGGAGGCTCGTCGGCGGCGGCGAAATTCAGCGGAGGAACATGAAGCAGTGGCCTTTTAGGGCTCAGAAGCTGACGAGATTGAACAACAACTGAGAAAAAGACAGCATTTTTAGAGGGGATTTTTTCTGTTCGATTAAAAAATTTTGGTGTATTTTAAATTTAACCCCTAAAGAATAGAGGTTGTCTCATTTCACCCCTATAATGTAAAATGTAACAAAAGTAATCCCAGATTTTTAACAATTTTAAACACATATACTCGTGTAGGTCACGAGATTGGTTTGAAAAAAATAAATTTTTCAATAGGTTAAATCACGTGTGGGTCATCTGACTAGCAAAATTGATTATACCCGTAAAATGATTGACGTGTCAAATGTTAATAACGGAAATAACAAAATTACAACAAATCTTAGGGGGTGTTTGGTGTACAAGTTGAGTTTGAGTTGAGTTGAGATTTTTAAATTTGAATAGTAATTTTTGTTGACTTTTTCAGAAAAGACAAAAAACATGATGGAAAAAGTACAGTTTAATTTAAAATGAGATGGAGAAACCAAACGGGCCCTTATATTATTCAAAGTTGTAAGAGGTAAATTGAGACAATCCCTACTTTTCTAGGGGTCAAAATTTGAAATTAAAAAAACAAATTGGGTAAACCTTAATTCTAAATAATAATTTTCTGAAAAATATGTACTTACAAAAAATTCAATGGACCATTTAATTCTAATATAAAAAATAATTAATTAACTCTTAATTATTCATTTGAGAATTAACTAACTAATTATTGATTTTATGTTATTCTATTAACAGTTTAAAGTTGCATTGTTGGTTTATGTAGCAATCACTCAAAGTTCATCCTTTTTTTTTTTTTACATTAGAATTGGAATGGTGGAATTTAATATATAATAGAGTCATGTATAAAATTATCATTAAATAATATTTGTAACTGTGATCGAAGTTTTTTTGTTTATAGATTTAACATTAGTTGCTTCTCATATGATAAGTAGCATCAATGTTTGGTTAAAATTTTGCATTTATTTTTTTTATTATTTCTTGTTTGCCTTTACAGTTATTATTACTTTTTTTTTCACGTTAAGTTTCATTAATTAGCCTTGATAATTCAATGTATAAACAAATTATTTAATAGATATTTAATCAAGGTACTTTTATTTTTGTAATATGAACCAAATCTAGAATAACACTAAGAGGATATTCTTGACTTCTTAATGGAGCTATAGATTTTATGTCAACATGCCCAAAAGCTCCAAACAATAAATATGAGTCCGTTACTCACTCACATGTTAGGTTACTGCATGAATGGTTATCTAAGATTAATTGATTTCAAATGAAAATGTTACCAAATTAATTCCATATTATCCAGCTTGATGTATTTTAAACCTTTGAAGTCAACTACTTCAATGATCAAGGTATAAATTTTCAACTAAAAGTATTTCATGTCACATATATCTTAACAAAAAATAAAGTGTTCAACTTTATTTATGAATGGCAAACTATTATTAGTTTGGACTAAACCTAAGAAGACGATCTCTTGAGCTAATGAACAAACCTCATATACAAATTTAATGTTATTAATAAAATCTTTAATTCTTTATGATTACTCTTAATGATGTCTTATTATCCCATAAAAATAAAAAGAACGATGACTATATGAAACAAATAATAGGCTTTATTATAAAAAATAGCATAATATGTAATTGTCTTGTTACACATGTTCTAATAATAGGGTCCTTAACCAAAACTAGTGAATCGTGAAAGGTAGTTAATTGAACACATAATAAGTGAATCGGTACTAAGATAGAACCGACAGTGGCCGATTAAGAAATTGAAACCTCCCACTTGTGTGGTGGAAATGGTTTCAACTTTTGGGATTAGGGGTTCATTTTTAATCGACCTGATAACAACAAAAGCAAAAGAAGAAGACGTGATTCGGATTATGAAAAATAAAAAATTATTTAATAATCCAATTCAAACTCATTTTACTAGTCCAGATTGGATATGAAGCGTCCCATAATTTTCTCTCAAACATATTCAAGGCAAGTGAAAAGTTGTAGAACATGTTCTACCCGGCAACTAGGTCAACAACTAGTCCACCATTCCCCACAAAATATGTACACCTATGCATATACACACATATATATATAGTGATACAGTACATATATACACATGCATATGGCTGATTGGATTCGTAGAAAGTTATAATCTTGTGAATTATTATTATTATATCTTTCAAGTGGTTTGTATCCACTCGTTTGGTCAGTGATTGCGATGCATATGCCGGTCACTATCCCCCACATGAGCAGTGCCCTTTTCAGGTTCTTCCTTCCTTGTGGTCTGAAGAAAGGGACTCACCAAAAACACTAAAAAAACAGACCAATTTTCCACCCGCAATTTTGCATTTCCGTCTCCACAATTTTTAAGAATTTCAAAGCAAAAATTCATTTATACAAGAGAGAGAGAGAGAGAGAGAGAGAGAGAGAGAGATAATAAATATCTTGAAAGTACAATAATATTTGTTGTTTGATCCTCGGAGGCCACATGAGAGGGACAAATATTTAAATTAGTCACGAGAAAAAAGGTCATTTCTTGTTTATTATGCAAGCTCATGGTGGTGGGGAAAAGCTATCATTTTTTAAGTTTCATAATGATGATTTGTGCCACAAATAGAATAGAGAGGACATTAAGTGCTTATATGAATTTTTTTTTTTTTTTGGAAAATGAAGAACCTATATACTTTGATTCAAGTCCCCACGTGCCAATTTAAATATAGAGTAATTATTTGACCATACTCGATAATGTATTTTGTACCCATGTAGGGAAGCCCACGGCATGGTTCCGGTAAATATGGGACTTGTCCTTTCATTATGAGGGTTTATAATTAATAATAATATTTGTTCAAAAACTATAAGCGGCTTTGCTCGCTTGAAGAAAATAAGATAATAACTTATATAACTCTCATGATTAAATTTTCAAGACTTGAATAACCATGATGTTTTTTCTTCCTAATAAAAAGTATGTGCTGAGATAGCGAGTCCGAGCTATCTTCTCTGAGCGTGATCATAAGAGTTCCAAATAATAAGATATATTCACATTAAGCCATAACCATTTACATTTTTAATACGAAAAACATCACTATAACTCCATCAAGGACCTATGAACATTGATCCAATAGATTTGGATAGTTTTTAAACTTAATACCTCTCATCTATCAAATTACTTGAAAATTAGTCCAACATCGCTAGGCTTACCATTTAGTGGTAGCCGTGGATGCATCTGACTCGATGTATTGGAGATGTTCAACTAGTTACACAAGCATTCCATGAAGAATGCGGTACGGTGACGATTATGTTTTCTTTTTGCTAATAAAAAAGTTTGTGATGAGATGACAAGTCAGAACTATGTTATTTGAGTGTGATCATAAGAGCCCATTAAATTGAGAAATATTCACATTAAAGTATAATTATTTACATTGAAGATGAAATGCATCACTTCAACTGAACCAAGGACTTGAAAGAATTGATTTGATTTTCTAAAAATAGTCTCAGACACTTTATATACGATGTAAATATGATATCTCTTATCTATCAAATCACTTGAGAATAAACTCAATATCACTAGACTAGCTACCACCTAGTGGTTGCCGCAGATGCATCCGACTCGACGTATTGGAGACCTTCAGCTAGTTACAGAAGCATTCCATAAATTGAGAGACACAATGTTGAGTCTTTGGATTCAAACAAAAGGCCAAATTCTCTTAGGTAAATTTGGGAACAACAAGAGGAAGGTGAGACCTACATTTTGAAGAGTCAATTCTTGAATTTTGTTGTGTAGCCCTTCAATGGTAGGATCCAAAGAGTCTTTGGCTACCATACCATGATAGTGCCATTTCACCTGACGGTCGGCTACTTTCCTCGACAAGTATTATTCATTATTTTTTTTTTTTTCTTAAAAAAGAGAGAGAGAGAGAGGATTATAGGGGGTAGAAGATGGTCTATTCAAATAATTTCAGAGAGAGAAGTGCTCTTCGCGTGATATATAGATCATTTTTAAAGTGAATTGCACATATATCTCGACCACTAGGGTGATCATGACGACTTGAATCCAAGGCCTCTATTTAAGAGAACAAGCGTCTTATCATCCTGTCTGATTTATCAGTGTTCTACAAGCATCATTTAATTCTTGCATATCTTACTCCATTTAATGGAGAATCTAAATCTTATCTCATTGCTTAATAGTTAATATTCTAAATCTTTATCTTATTGCTTAATAGTTAATATCCTTACATTTTGGGCATGAAAAATAAAATAAACAGAAAATTTTGGAATCTTTTTTTTTCCTCCTCCTTATGCCTAGTGCCTCCTAGTTTCCACCATTTTTATTCTAAAATTCCAAAGTGTCATATTCTTCATCTATTCATTGGCTCCTACAAAAAGTGATTTTATCATATAATTCGATAAATCATTCCGTAATTTTGTTCACATTTGCAGTACTAAAATTCTAGCTCGAAGTTTCTCCAAAAAAAAAAAAAAAAAAAAAAAAAAAAAGGAATCCTGCTCGAAGTAACTAGTGTTTTAGTTAATATATCACCACTAATGGGGTGTTGTACCCGTAAATATGCTCTTTTTTTCCCCACTTCTTCGAGGATCAAATTCGATATTTAATGTCTTAAAATATATGTAACCTGGAGCTCATGATAATATAAGGGAAACTTAATTCATCATTCGGATAAAATTGGATTAAGCCGTATTAATTTATTTCATTAATGAATCTCAAAATTTCTTCTATAAACGATGGACATGTCATGCGGGATAAGATGTTCACTCACATATTGTTAGCTTATTAGAGACATAATCTGAAAATTAACTAAAAATAGATGTAGATTTATCACTGATGTACTTATTCATATCAATTAGGTGATATATGTACATATAACCAAAAAAAAAAAAAAAAAAAAAAAGCAAAGTTGTTATAAATCAACAAGTCATAAAAACTAATATTAACAGTTTCATATTTATCAAAAAAAAAATCAGTTTCGCAATTATTTCATTTGAAGGTATTAACATAACAAGTAACAACTACTTTTAAAGGAAACAAACTAAACTAAACTCAACAATAAATACAGTAAACTTAAACTCATGCATGAAGACTCTATAAATTAGTAGTTTAATACATGCAGTTAAAAAAATCAAAATAAAATTAAAGTAAAAGTAGGCACAAAAAAAAAAAGTGATTTACGTTGCTTCCCAAAGCAAATTAAAGAGAGACAAAAAAGTAAAGCTTTGGTTTCATGTCACCACCGAGAATCCATTCCCCGTTCCACGCCCTCCGAGGTGGGACACCAAAGCAAAAGAACTTCCTTTGGACTTCCCTTTGAAAACGGCATCTCATCTCATCTCAGAAAATATATGAAAATATATACATATATACATACATAGATATATGGAATATATATATCTCAGAAAACTATATATTATCAGATCACAAAAAGAAAAAAGAAAGGAATAAATACGTTGGTTGGTTTCAACTTTGAAGTAGCCGTTTTTTTTTCTTTTCTTCTTTTTCTTTCTTTCTCAAAAATATTGATAGATATTTGATGCCCACTTTCTCTCTCCTCCACGCTTATATACATTTCTTTCACTGTACTTTTTAGAGAGAGAGAGAGAGAGAGGCCCAGAGACAGAAAAAGCATTTTCATCATCAGGCAGACATATCGGAGAAAGGGAAAGAAAAAAAAAGGAAAAAAAAAGTTGGTTTTAATCTAAGAACAAGAACTAAACTAAGATGGGTTCTTCTTCAGGACAGAGCAATAGCTACGATCTGTCGTTCAAGATCTTGCTGATCGGAGACTCGGGCGTCGGCAAAAAGCAGCCTCCTCGTCAGCTTCATCTCTGCCTCCACAAATGATCTCGCTCCCACCATTGGTATATTTTCCGTTTGTTTCTCGGGAAAATTTTTTTTTTTTTACCCCTTATCTTTACTTGTGTTTTACATCACTGGGATTCTTTTACTTATTTATTTTCTTTTTTGGCTTTGGTTATTTTTAACAGTTGGTTTAGGAACCACTTTTTAGCTAGTGCCGTTGGATCTATGATTGGATTTTAGTTTTTTTGAGTTATTTGCTAGAGGAGGTTTGGATCATGAAAAATAGAAATCTTAATTTTGCCAAATTTGGATTAATGGGTATAAAGATTGATACTTAAAAAAAAATATTGGTTTTTTTCCTTTTTTTTTTTAAGTTTATTCTTTTCTAAGTAGTGTAATTATTTTCTTAACCTTTTTCTTGTTCACTTTGTCTCTAGGAGTGGATTTTAAGATCAAGCTGCTCACTGTAGGTGGAAAGAAGTTGAAGCTCACTATTTGGGATACTGGTAATCTATTTTCCCTTTAAATTGATCTCTGTGTTTTATATTTTTTAATTATACAAAATGTAGATATATGTGTGTGTGTGTGTGTGTGTGTGTGTGTATTTCTGCTCCAATCTGATTGTCCTCTGTTGCATTGCAAAAGCCAGTTATGAACTTGCATTGTAGCACCAAGTGGTCAATTTTTTTTTTTTTTTCTTTTTTTTGGAAAGATCCAAATAATATCTAACGATACAATCTTTGTGAATTTAAAATTTTTTCTTCCTTGTAGTTTGAGTTTGTCTCAATTCTTTCCTATTGCTATTTCAAAGTTTGTTTATTAAGAAACGTGCTTGCCAATATAAGAAAATATATAATAATTTTTTGCAGCTGGTCAGGAGAGATTCAGAACACTAACAAGCTCTTATTACAGAGGTGCTCAAGGAATCATTCTAGGTACGATACCGAAAAGAATATGTATATATATATATAGGAAAAATAAATGTTGATACATTCTCAAAATCGGATATCAAAGTATCTAGTTTCATAAATTTCATTTGAGATATGGTTTTAGTTTCAACTTGCAAATAAACATTGATATTCTGTTGCTCCATGATCTTTGAAGTGCCGATTTTCTGATATAAGAAAGGAAAGAAAGGATTTTGTAAAGATATTGTGCTGCATTGCTGGCCTAGTTTAGTTGTCATTCCCTTGTTTAATTATTTCCCAAAACAAATTCCTAGATCCGAGTCCACAAATCTTATTTGACACTTTCATTATCTGTTAGACTATTACCTAATTCTTAACTAGCCATGATTAAGATCTGCACTTTGGATTAAATATGTTATCTTGTGTACTAGAGGGGATAATTTCTCCAAACCCGTGTTTGTCCATGCATAATTACTTAGAATCTGTCTTCCGTCCCTCGCAAGGACCAATTCTACACTGTAACATGTAGCAGTAGAGGGTTTGACGTGATATTTATTTTTTGTACGAATAGCTTTAGAAAAAAAGGTGCGACATTGGTCAACGATAGATAGATTCTTCGTTGTTATACCTTGTGAAGAACTTAAGCCTTTGCCTAATTACTTTTCTCTACTTCTTTATTAATTTTATTCTTCTTATAAGTGTTCTTTTGAAATGAATTATGCCATTTATGTTGTTGTTGTTGTTATATGAATTGATATCTCTTCTTTCTGTTTAGTTTATGATGTGACTCGACGAGAAACATTCACGAACTTATCAGATGTATGGGCTAAAGAAGTGGAACTGTATTTGACTAATAAGGACTGTGTCAAGATGCTCGTTGGCAACAAAGTTGATAGAGTAAGTTTTCTGTTCTCAACATATCCCCAAAACTTTGATCCCCGAATGAACCAAAAATTAATCAACCTAAGCGTTGATCTGCCTATGCGAAAGGGACAGTTTACCCGTTTGTTTCACAGGTTTGAATACCAAAGCTTTCTGTTCAAACCTATAAACCAAACACTATTTCTGTTTCGTGTCAGGAATCTGAAAGGGCTGTAAGTAGAGAAGAGGGAATGGCTCTGGCCAAAGAGCTCGGATCATTGTTTCTCGAGTGTAGTGCGAAAACCAGAGAGAATGTTGAGCAATGCTTTGAAGAGCTTGCATTAAGGTAAAATCTTGACATCTTCAAGCATACCCTGAATCATGTTCTGAGTTATCTTTTCTGATCGCGAGTTTGGGATCATTTGAACAGATAATGGAGGTCCCGAGCCTGTTGGAAGAAGGTTCGAATGCGGTGAAGAGAAACATTTTAAAGCCGAAAGAGGGTCATCCAGCACCTCCTGGTGGTGGTTGTTGCTAATAAAGTGTTGTAGTGTGGACTGCAACATGAAATATTGACTCACACCATAAACAGAAGATCATGTATATGTATTCTTTTTATCTTTCTTTTTTTTTTTTTTTAACTGCTGCTACTTTTTTATTAAGTTGCTTAATTAGTTGTACCGAAATTGGGGCACTCACAACATCTATTAGCTTTGAGTAAATGTGTTTGCCTTTGTTTTTCACCATAGTGTTGTGGAAACAAAATTTCTCTGCATTCTCTTCTGATTTTACATAAGATTTTCTACTCCAGGTCATGAAGCGCAGTAGATTAGTTGTGATTATTTGAACACGACTGTCACTGTCAAGTATTATCACAGTGGCATATTTACATAGAATTGATGAGTTATTTTCTAAACTATAAATTTTTATCCAATGCCCTTAAATGTAGTTAAATTGTTGAGGATTGTAAATAGACTAAAAAGTGAACTCATTTAAAGAGCAAAAACAAAAATTTTGGATGACATGCTGTTAAAAATTAAAATTTCGGACGACAACATATTATGTCATATGTCATGTCATGACGCTTCAGACTAATCTTAACAATTTCAAGAGGCAATCTGCAACACTTTATCAATGGATCATTGTCCATTTAGTAATTTGTTCTCACTATAGTACATTTAATAATTATAATAGAATTACCTTCGTCGTTTAGATTGTTGTTTTCAAGTTAATACCTTTCCTATGGATGTCGTTTTCAATGGTTGTTGTCGTTTTATAGTTTGTGTCGTTTTTGACATCAATGTCGTTTGGAGAGTAAACATGATGAAACTCAACTTTGACTAAAAAAATTTTGTAGGATGAAAACAATTGTAAGAAAACATAACTTACTAACCATCTATTCTCTATTCCTCTCATTCTGAAATTGAAACCAATAACCAAAAAAAAAAAAAAAAAAAGATTCCCACCTCACTTTCAAGTTTCAACCTTTGGCGTCAATGACCTAGCAAAGATGCCAACAAAGTAGGGCTCTAGAACAGGAACAAAATGTACACATATTCGGCAAGGAAACTCTAATGGCAGTGCACAGCACTGGTAGCAGCTTCTAGAATTCTCCTCGCTTCCGTATCCGGTTCAGGTAGCTCGCTCGGGATCTGCCGACACAGAAGTTAGAAACACAGAGCAAAAGCTTGGAAAACCAAGAGAGTGTGAAGCGAAGCATTCGAATACAAAACCTTTCCACACAGATTCACTACTGTGAGAGAAGCACCAGATGCCAGCAGCAATCCTATAACATCGGGGTGTTCACCTCTTGCTGCGTGATGGAGAGGCTGCAAAAACAAATTCAAAAATGATGAGCACGAAGGAGTGACAAGGCCAACTAGAACTTTCTAAATCTGATTCATAGGGCAGAATAAGTTTATAACAGGTCGGTAACCTAACTAGCTGGTTTCGAGAGACTAAAGAAGATTTGATTAGTACTCACGGTATCACCCTCTGCATCAACGGTTTCTAGCATCCTCTTGATGTTCTCTGCATTGTTTGCGCTGTTAATTAGAAGTTGAACTATCTCTGTATATCCTGCAACAGTCATTGGAGAAATAAATTGACAACCGGAGAAAGCTTGAAAATTTGGAAAGAAAGTTCATGACGGAAGGAAGCGGCAATAGCCAACCTCCAGCGCAAGCATCGTGTAAAGGAATTGCCCCATCTTCATCCTTAGCCTCCAAGTTTGCTCCCCTTTCTATGAGTAACTACATTATCACAACTATTTTGTTAGAAATTAGTTTCAAATATCACGACAGAACAAGATTTCTAAAACTAAAGACTGATGAAACGCTGTTTGTACCTACCTGAACACAGTCCAGATGCCCATAGAGACAGCAAAGATGCAGAGCGGTGTTTCTCCATCCTCCACTGGTTGATCAATGCTGCCTTCTAAATTATCTGTGTGAAATTGGGAAAAAATATATAAATATAACGATTAATTAAGTATCCGATTTTAACTCTTTACACAGCGTTTCGCCGACATGGACAAGGTTCATATCAAAATCTATGATTCGCAAATTTAACTGACAACATGACCACAGAAAAAGAGAGAGAGAGAGAGATCCGTGCTGAGATCACTTTGACATTAGTCTTCTTAAAATACCCCCTTATCTTTTCTGTCATCTTTTCCTTTAAATCAAAACCAGTTTGCTTCTTTGTTACACTATATCCATTTCCAATAATTTTCCCTCTTTAAGGTGCATTTTACTAATTTTTTTTGCACACATTCTCTCTATCTCACATACATAACATATATAAGAAATCATACATAGAACTACATATACACACAAAAATACATATATACACATAAAAATCTACATATATGTATCATGTATGCATATTGACAGAAATTTAGATTTGAGAAGTCGAAAAATTCAAATTAGACATCTTTTAGCAACAGAATTGCCGGTCACAGAGCAAAATCGTCAAATTTTATATTAGAGAGTTTAAAACCTGAAAATCCAATCCGAATCACATAGAATTTCGATACAAAAACCCTAAGTCCGGTACTAAAATCAAAATCAGTTCAAGCAAAAAAGAATCAACTTTTTGTCTCTCTCCATTTTCTCCGGACTGAGGAAAGAGAAAGAATGGAGTTTCACAATCTAGAGCGGGAAAATCGTAGAAAACGAGCAGAGAAAGTTGTGAGGGAGGAGAAAAGGTTACCGAGAGCGAGGCGGAGGGCGTGGGCGTCGCCGAGCTGAGAGGCGCCGGCTAGGGCACGGAGGTGAGGAGGAGTGTCGGAGTCGATGTCGACGAGGTTGTCTTCTCCGAAGAGAGCGTTGTCGTCCTCGTTCTCCTCGTCGTCCATCACACCATTGCGCCTCCCTGGAACCGCCATTTTGGATTCTGCTCTCTCTCTTCTCTGTCTACTGTCTAGTCTAGGGGTTTACACATGCATATAAGTTCTCTGTCGTACTATTTATGTGTATTGTGTATATATATTTGAACTATTTGTCGTTTTTAAAGTTGGACGGTCGTTTGTCAATTATGATATCTTTTTTCTTTCTTTTTCGTTTTTAAAGTTGATGTCGCTTTTATTTTTTCTTTTTCCTTTTGCTTTTGTGTGTGTGTGTTTTTCAAAAAAAAAAAAAAAAAAAAAAATTGTTGGTGACGAATGACGATATTTCTTCCTCATTTTTTATTTTGGATGAATATTGATTATGTGTTTCCCTTGTAAAGTCCACTCATTAATAAGTAAGGTCAAATGTGTCGTTTTGTATGATACTGGTCGTTTACCCTTCATTGTTGTTTCATTAAATTTGTCGCTCTTTTCCGCATTCTGTGGTTGTGCGTTGTCCAGTGCATTGTCGTATTTCTTATTTTGTCGTTTTTGTTTGAAATTGTTATTTTCCTGATCCCGACGTTGCCGTTTTCGTATGCTGTCGTTATTTGAAATTAAAGCTTTAATCAACATGTCGTTTCCATGAGATTGTCGCTTTCGCACTGTGTTTCTATGAGATTTTCTTTTTCTTTGATTGACTGCGTTGTCTTTTCCGCTAATTGTCGTTTTGATTTTCTCTTTTTAAAGTTGTCGTTAATTAATGTAGAATGCTCCACTTTTCCTGATATTGTTTTTTCATTTCATTTTGTTTAACGTTTTCTTTTAATTAAATACATTGTCGTTTTGAACAAACCATTCGTTCGTTTTTTTTTTTTTTTTTTTTTTTTTTTTTTTTTTTTTAAAGAATCAGATTTGAAAATCTACTCAGTTATGAGCTTCAAAAAGACCATTTTTCTAATATTGTACGCCCCACCAAGTAATCTTTTTACTTTCATGCACGGTTGTCAATTATTGTGGGCTTTTACATGAAATCCTATTTTCATGCATGGTTTCAAGGGAACACATGCTCGAAACATGTTCCAATCGGTTTTCCAACACAAATTTAAAATTAACTTATCTCGGCAATTATTTGGGTATGAAAAGTTTCCTAAAAGTACTCATTTTAATCGTAAATTTCAATGAACTATTCATCAATAATCTATAATCATAATAAACGTACCAAACATACCCCAAATAGCTCAAAAGTTTTGTACCATTGAACTTTTATGGTCTTACATAGTATATAAGCATAATTAGGAATTTAGGCGCATGTTTTAACTTTATCCTGAATTGATGGATTTGTGTCATATAAGTGATGTTTTTAGGTGGTTGTAACTTGAAAGCTTAGCCTAAGTCCTAACTATAATTTCAGACCTACTTCATAGTTTATGTTTAGGAAAAGGATTTTTTTTTTTTTTTTCGTTTTATACCTTACATATATTGATTTTATCGAAAAAAATATACCCTGCATTGTAGATTGTTCATAAGATTATACCCTCCAATTTTTATATTCATGTTAAATTTTGGGATTGTGCCTTTTCTTGGTCAATAGATGATTATGAGACCGGAATAATTAACAAAGTTACCCCTTGTAACTAAATAAATAAACTATAACCAAATGTTAATCAAAGTTTTGTATAATAACAAAGATAACCCTTTGTAACTTCGTATTTTCAAGAAAAGTTACAAAGGGTAAATTCATTATATATTGTGTTTGGTTATAAGTTTATCCATCAGTTTGCAAATATTAGATTTGTCAATTCCTTTCAAAATCAGATGTGATCCGGAACGGTACAACAAAATTTAAAATTTAGAAGTACAATTTTAATTCACATTCAATATAGGTAGGGTGTATACTATTTAATAAATAAATAAATAAAAACGGTATAAAGTATGTCAACTACATGTTAGTCTGAACTCCAAGTTTTTAATATGTCAACTACGCTACTATTTTAGTTAATAAGTGTATTGAACTTATATTAGGGTGAATTAAACTCCATCATAATAACTTTGTTCAATTGAAAGAAGAAGAAAAAACTAATATAAACGAATTAAAAGAGGATAAAAGTGAGAGACACATAGTTGAAAAAACAAGATACTTGCATATATTATTAGTTTAAAAATTATATTGCAGTTATTGTCCAATTTCTAGGTCCACCCAATTTTGGTTTAATTTTTTTCCTCCCTAAATTTTTTTTTTTCTTTTTTTAAAGTTAGCTCTCCCCTACTAATACACTTGGGGTAGAACTTAGGAACCATATAATTAAACAGTGGTTTAAATATCCATTTGGAGACTAAAAATTGTGGCTATAATGTGGAGCTTGTGAAAAGGGAACTGGCATGGGCAAAACCAACTTTTTCCACCCTTAAATAGTTAATTATGTGTGCTTTACGTGATATTTCCTATTAAACTTTTAATATCAGTTAACAAAAGATTAATTTTGTACTGTTTTAAAGAGTTTAGGGAGATTTTAACTACCAAAAATTTTTTTTGGAAAAATGCTACTTCATATAGATGTTAAAAATCAAACGAGCAATTGACCTTACATTAAAAGAGGAACAACTTGCTACGAAAAGGAAGGGAAAAAAAAAAAAAAAGAAAAAGAAAAAAAAGAGGAACAACTAGATAGTTGCAAATTATCATTTTAGTTTAACCTTTTAATGCAGTTATTATTGTCCTTCTAGTTAAAAAAAAAAAAATTGTATTGGTCCACCCCATTTTTTGTTTATTTTTTCCTCCCTAAATATATATATATATATATATATGTGTGTGTGTGTGTATCTCCCCCGACTAATGGACTTGGGACAGAACTTAGGACCATATATTTAATCAAACACTGGTTTAATTATCCTTTTGGAGACTAAAAATTTGTGGCTATAAATGTGGAGCTTGTGAAGAGGGAACAGGTATGGGCGTAGGCACTTTAATAAAATATGCCTGGTCTTTGCAAATCTCTTACGGAGAGGGAGGATTTTTTTTTTTTTTTTTTTTTTTTTTTTTTTGATGAAATGAGCACCACAAAAACCAACCCTCTTATTCTATTTCCACTACTGCATATATGCTTGGCATGGAAAGAGGGCCTTTGCTCAAACAACTAACGACAACATTTATTAATTTGTAACCGACTTTGTGAGCCTTTTGTTTTTGTTATAATTTAAAGTGTTTTTGGGGCTTGGTTTATATGGCAGCCTAAAGACCATACATGTGGCTTGCCAATGTCAATGATATTATCTCTCTCTCTCTCTCTCTCTCTCACTATATATATATATAGTATGTATATTTTTGTATGTATTATATATATATATATATTTGCAAGTAAATATATACACGCGAAGTGTTAATATGCGTGGCTAGTTACCACCCACCAAATATATGCACGTACGAGAAAAATTAGATGAGCGTCCTCTTTAATGTGACCTCTCTCTCTCTAGCTAAATATATATATATATATATATATATAATGTGTCAAATTCGATAACCGGATAAGTCCAACAATTATAATTTTAATCTTTAATCTAATTAATTTACATATAATTTTGTTTATGTAGATTCTTATAACATGTTATATTAAAAATAAGTATATAAAGAACAAATATCATTGTATAATATTACATTACAATCAACTGTATAAAAATGTTACAAAATATCGTTGTATAAAAGCATAAGTAAAGAAACATTTTTTTTTTTTTTTTTTTTTACATGCTGTTTGGAAAGTAGTAAGGATAAGTCAAAAAAGAAAACAAGAGCTAATTAGCTAACTATCTAGCTAGATGGGTATAAGTTCTTTTGTCTTTTATGATCTTCTTCCCCACCAAAGATTACTTCTTTTTCTTCCTTTTTTTCCCTTTTGTGCTAGAACTACCTATCAATAATGTTGACATTTTATCTTCTCCATGACAAACACACGTTTTTCTAATTTAAAACTTAATTGTGTTACAAAAACTAGATGAAGTCAATTCTGAAACCTTCTACAAGTTACATATTATTTATAAAAAAAAAGTTCCATAATAAATTTCAGCACTAATTGATGAAAGAACACTAAGTATGTTTGGTACTAGTTCACATGGCCGTTAGGCGGCTAATACATATACATATTTTATATATATATATATATATATATATATATATATATATAAAGACTATAGCTCATAGTGACATCGATGCATCAACGAGGAATAGGAAAAGTTGGCCAGCTAAGATCATTACTACCACTTCTTATTTTATAACGACATTCACATGTGGTGAATGATAGATGTGTGTGTGTGTATATATATAATATGTGTGTGTGTGTAAGATATATATTAACATATACATACACACTGAAAAAGCTTCAACATAAACCCGGATAGGGAGGGTGATTGAAGTGCACGTTATAATCAGATGAGTGTGTAGTGTGTGTAATTGGAAAAAAAAAAAAAAAAAAAAAAGAGTTGATATGGGTTAAGAGTGTACTCTTTTGTGTGTGTTAATTAATAATATCATTTTCTTATATAAATGTAAATAAAGTTAGATCCATAAAATAAGGTCAGTTAGCCACAGGGGCTTTGCCTGGCTTTCTTTTATTTTCATTCGCCGTTATATGAAAAAGGCATTACTCGATAAAGACAGGGCTTTTTAGCTTTCTTGCAAACCAAACAAGGGAAGAACCTAATCCCACCACTTTAGGTTGCACTAGTATGTGTATATATATATATATTTGTGTATATATAGATTCATTTGGTGGCAAACTCATGTAATTAGTACAAATCCTCATGATCTACCTCACTTGAAAATGGAAGTACATACAGAAATTTGGACCTAATTAAAAAATTAAAAAAAAAAACCAAATTTAAGTAAAGGGTGCTAAAAAGTGGAAGAAAAAAAAAAACCAAAGCAAGTAATGAATATTATACCTTTTTGTGAACTAAATGTCACGTTAAATACAAGCCCACTTTAACCAAAAGAAATGAATGTTTTCCAATTATGTACGATGAACATAAAAAGAGACATGGTGGAAAAGAATAATGTGAAAAAAAATAGAAAAAGAATAATTAACAATAAATTTGTAAAAATTTAAAAAAAATAATGTCAATAACAAATTAACAATTAATTCACATTGATCATCTTGGATATAATTAATTAGTAGTAATACTTGTTCTTGATCATCATGATCAGTAGTGGCAATCCACCAGCGGAGACGCCGCGAAGACGATGACTTGTTCCTTGCCGGAGAACGGAAACTTAGTCTCCCGGCGATCGTCGTCCGGTGCTGGTAGGTTAAGATCCAGCTGTAGTACATTTCTCGGTTTCTTCGATTCCCGTGGCTGGTGATCGGAGCTACTCGTGGTCCCCACACTCAACGTCGTTGTCGCCGTCGGTGCAGTCACAAACGACGTCGTTCTGTGCCTCCTCATGTGACCCCCCAAGGCCTGACCGGACGTGAACTCAGCTCCACATACGGAACACTCATGAACCTTGGGCTTGTTACTATTATTACAGCATATATTGCCATTAACATTTCCATTTCCCAAAATGCCCCCACTCGATATCTGCAAAGAAAGGGCGGTGCTAGTGGCACTATTGACAAATTGCTCATGATAATCATGATCAATAACAAGAAACGACGTCGTTTTCTTCTCTTGTCCTGTCGTATTGTTCCCCTTGGGCTTCTTGTGACTCGCTCTGTGTCCGCCGAGCGCCTGAAACGACGGGAAACACCGGTCACATGTCTTGCACTGATAAACGCCGTCGCTCACGAGCCTCGCAGGCTCCGAATTCCTCATTCCGGGATGATCGCGATCGCGATCACGATCACCATGATGATCGTGACGATCACGACCTTGAGCCAAAAGAATCAGACAATTGGCCATGTCCTCCTCCTCCTCCGTAGTCCTACTCATAGTCCTACTCACAGACGATTGGTCGTCCAACGACGACGTCGAAACACCGTCGAGTAGTACTAATTCACCGCCGCCGCCAGTGCTCGACGAGCTCGAGGGAGCTGCAATAGACAACGCTAGGGAGGAAACCGACTGAGATTGTGCCCTATGGCGCTTTGTGCGTTTCCCTTTGATCATCATCTGCTTGTTGACTTGATGATAATCATCTTGAGTTTCCATTAATTAGTACTAGATGTTGTAGGGAGAGAGAAAGAGAGAGAGATGCAAGGGAAAAAGTGGGATAAAATAGAGAGGTTTGTGTAAGAATATAGGAGAGGATTAGGGATGAGAGAAGATAGTATATATATATATATATATATGTGTATATGTATGTATATGTGTGTGTGAGATATAAAAGCCGACCCCGTGAATAGTCGTGACCGTGAAATGTATATTTTTGCGATTTGCTTTTGTGTTTTGACAACTTTGGAAGTTATATGTAGGGATATATATATGTATATGTATATATATAAATATATATATGTATATACAGTTGTGTAATGAAAGAGAGAAATATATATATAGAGAGAGAGAGAGAGAGAGAGAGATGCAATGTAAGTATGAGGAGGCGAGGAAACGAGTGAGATTCGGTTGGCTTTGAAGCAAACCCATTACTTTTTTCCAAAGATTCCTTTCTGGAGGATTGGTTTGCAAGCCTGGAACCACATAATTTGCGCTCTCCCCCCGTCTCTTTTTTCAATTTTTTTTTTTTTTAATTTACTCATTTGTCACTTTTTTTAGCCTATTACTTTTATCTACTCAGTTAAAGTAAAATTTTTGTAGTCTTTTTTTTTTTTTTTTTTTTGAGCTTGTTGAACTAGTGTACAGTAAACTAATTTCGCAATATAATATTGTGCAAAAGTTGAAAATTTTTTGGAGGTTGGAGATTTTAAATAAGTAGTGTACTATGTGAGTTGTGAGGAGGTCATGCATTGATTTTTTGTTTCTCGATTTTTTATTTTTTTTTGATCTAGTCAAAATCAAAGATATCTCTATTGTGGGATCTGAAAAGGTTTTTAAGCCATAAAACTGTATTAGAAATTGCCAGTAATATACTACATAAATATTTTTTTTAAAAAAATTTAATGTGATTTTTATATGATTCAACTATAAAAAGACGAACATTATCGATAAAAAAATCTAATCCTGTAAAAAGATCTTAAAATCGTAAAAAATAAAAAAACATGAAAAGCTGATAAAATCTGATACAGATCTAACGGTTTAGAACAAAGTACTATCCATCAATAAGATATTTTTCAAACCTCGCATAGAATTCTTCTTTTTTTTCTTTTTTGGCAATTAAGATTAAAGGGTTTTCGAATAGCATTGGATTGGAGCGGCTTCTAATCAAAGCAGTTCATGTGCAGTTGACCCACTCCCACTTCATATTATATACACTAATCACTTCTTGTATGGACAACATCCCAAAAATCACGCCGGCTATATGATCCAAATTATTTGATTATAACCTTTTATATAAATGCTAATATAGATATACAAGTGATCTAATCCAATCATTAGGAGTTGGTAAAACAATAATACTTGCGTTATATATACACACACACATATATATATATATAGCTAGGAGGGAATCAAACATTTAAAGGTTTAATTTTCCGAGGCTTGCATTGAATTTTTTCTATCTTTTACTAGGCCTATCATGCACTGTGCATAGACTTCTTTTCTTTTTTATTTTTCTTTTTTCTCTTTTAAAAATGTGAAATCTTTTTGACAATTTGTTTATTTATTTGAATGCGTCCAATTTGGAAACATCCATATCATTTCTCACAATGTGAATTATAGTAGTTTAGTTTATCTCGTGTTGGAGATCAATGAACTTATTGACTTGTACAAATTTATAAATTTTTTTTTATAACTCTCATGCAACATGAGGCCGGGTTTGTAACTTCCACATGATTGTGTAGCAACAACAACAACAATGATGGTGGAACCAAAAATAAATAAATAAATAAATAACAATATCGGATGATGAGCCCTTATATTTCGTAAATGAAGAAGACAAAAAATGATTTTTTATTTTTTTTCCGTTGGTTGAGTAAAGACATGCATGTTTACTTTTAGGAATTCTAAAAATTGGAAATTAATTCCATGAAACTAGGGAATTAAATTACATGGAATTAAATCTCAGAATTAGATCAAAGTGTTTACTAATCTATCAAGAAATCTATTTACTTGAGTAATTAAATTCCTATTATGTTGTTAACTTTCTAAAAAACTAGAAGGATTGAGAATATAATTACTGTAGTTACGAAATTATCCTTAAATGAAAAAAATAGTTAAATAAGAATAAGGGTATATTTGGTATAAAGTTAATTATTTTCTTTTTATTTTTTTAAGAAAATGAATTTATTTCCACGCCTAAAGTAATTTAGTTAATGCTCTTGCAAAACCCTTGTACTTAATCAAATTTATCTTTGAAATTCTCAAGTTGATTAAAGAAAAGACATATATATATATATATAATGTGAATATCAACCGACTTAAAAGCGTTTAATATCTTAAAATAAGAATAGCGATTGAGGAGGAACAATCAGATGGGGACTAATTATAGTTTTGTAGTTAAAAATTAGGATTTTGTTCACATTATGATCGCCCTAGGTGGAAATTAGGTAAGGAATAAAAGGTTTTGCCAAACTCAAACTACATGAAATGAATACCAAGCAAAGAAATATAGGAAAATAAATAAAATATATCATTGGACGGTGACCGTAAAATAAGGGTAACCTTCCATTGAGTGAAGTAGATTTGAGTGAAGCAAATGAAGGGGAGAGAGAGGAGAGAGAGAGATTCTTGGCGTGAGGAATTAAGGACAAAGGGTTGTGAGGGGCACGTAAGGGCCAAAGGCCAGCGTCACCAATTGTTAGTGACACAAAGTAAAGCATCAAACTTATTAGTTTTGTGTTTATTTTTATTTTTATTTTTATTTTATTTAGATATATTTTAATTTTTGTGGGTTTCGAATAATGTTGATCGATTTTGTGGGATTTGGTTGGTGAATTAACGTGGGGTGCTTCCTATTCTTTACCTTCTTGCTTAATTTTTGGCCTCCCCACTCTTTTTTGCATTATCTTGAAGTACTCTTCTCCTACTTTACTACTACTACTTCTCCACCCCCTTAACTTCGTATTTTCATATATAATTTTTTTGGGATAAAACTTTCCATGTTTTAAAATTGG
Source organism: Ficus erecta (assembly GCA_008635985.1). Taxonomy (NCBI): domain Eukaryota; kingdom Viridiplantae; phylum Streptophyta; class Magnoliopsida; order Rosales; family Moraceae; genus Ficus; species Ficus erecta. The sequence goes on from BKCH01000818.1 coordinate 120,525, forward strand.
AAAGACAGTCAGAATTATCTTGGTCTAGCTTGAATTTGGACATGGTAGACAAGTATGCCGGTGGTGAAGAATATTCATATACATATATATACACACACAACTATTTAATATATATATATATATATATATATATGTTCATATGTTTATTGTTTGTTAAATTATAGTACATCATAGCATGTGGGTTTGCCGGACAATTTTAGACTACAAATTAAATTGCGAAAATGCAATCCTCTCTTCTTCTTTTTTTCAAACAAGATTAATTGGCCTCATCTATAGGAGCATTTAATTATTTTGATCAAAATTATAATATCTTTTGGGATGAGATTCTATTTAATGACCAATTAAGTAATATAATGCGAATTCTTGCCCATTTGGACTTTGCATATGGTTCACTGCATACTACACTCTTGCATGTAATTATCACATAATTAGACTTGCCAAAAAATATAACATTCTTGCTTAAAAGAAGGACCAGCTTTTTCTCCGATTTTTTCTTTGTGAAACTACTAAATTAGTATAACTCCTCCTAATATTGCTTAATTTCCTGATTAATTAAGATGATTTTTAAAAGAAAAAAATGATTGTGCGTAGACAAAGAGGTTGGCTATAGACTTGTCAATCGTGTCATGTTGTACCAACTTAGTCCACAACCGGCTAGTTTGATGCGTGCTTTTGTGTCATGTTGGGCCTGGTTCGTCAAAGTTCTATGTCGTGCTTGTGCCAACTTAAGATTAAAATCTTTTAATTTCAGATTTATTATTGACAAAAACCTGAAGCTATCAAAAGTAACAAACTTAAACATATCAAATTTCATTTTATAACAATTATTTTCTATTGATTATTGAGATTCTCAAAATAAAAGAAATTAATAATGTAAATATTTTCTTGGTTAAATGAATTAATTACATCAATGTAGATATGTAATTTTGCAATTAAAATACTTAAAAAAAAAAAAGAATTATGGAGAATTGATATTAAATTACATATTAATACAAAAAAGAAAAAAAAAATTTACTAGTCTATCTTGCTCAACAGATCGTGTTGTGCTTATTCGTGCACGTATGATTTGTGCATAACATCCTGTCGTCTCGTATTATGTTCATGTGCTTAAAAGTATAAACCTAACACAACCCACCATAGCGTGTCGTGTTTAGTCCTACCCAATATAATCTCATGTCGTGCCGTATTATCATGTTGGTTGGGCGGTGTCACCGAATTAACATATCTCTAGTTGGCTATTGATGGTAGACCGTAGATCTAGTTTCCTTATGGTGTAATATGACACAACAAAGCTTGCCTTTCAACCTTAGAGAGAGCTAGACAGAGAGAATGAGAGAGAGAGAGAGTACGTAATTGATACAGCTCAATCCATAAATATAGATAATATATATACACTAAAAAGCTACGCCTGAAAAAAGAAAAAGGAAATTCTTGAAGAATACTATAAACTTGCAATAATAACAAATTAAGGATGAGTATATAGAGTTCTCTGTTTAGACGTCAAAATGCTTTGAAATTCTTCATTATCACTATATTTTGCACTTGGATAAAAAAAAGTTCTATGCAATTGGAAGATTGTAAATCCTAATAGAATAGTGCAGCGATTCCCAATTTAAATTTTTGATAATCTTTCAATAATAATTAATGTGATAATTTTTTTGAACGTATATTAATAATAAAGATTAATAATAAAGATAATAACTTATACGCCTTATACGCCATATATGTAAGTTGGTATATAAAAAATAAAAATAAAAAAAAACATTTAAATAAAGAGAGACTAGGTATCTTTGCCTCTCGTCTAGCCTCCTAGGAATATTAGTTGGGTTACATGAAGGTTGAGAAAATCACTTGCTAATTTTTTCCATTTGGAATTATTCAAGGAACCTAATCATGGACGTGCTATTATTATTAAGTGATTCCTTGGGAAAATTATACATGCCAACCTGGCTAAATCATTATAATTAGAAGAGACTGGTTCCCACCACTTGAAGTTCGTCATGTACTTAATATTAGGGCAACTCTCAAGTACAATGCGTGTTTTGTACTTGTGAGTTAATTAAAAAGAAAATAGGAACTAAACTCATGTTTAGGTACGCAGGAAAGCGAGACACATAAAATATTTATAAGTAAAAACGTGTATTTTCATACACATCAGTAATTATGCTCCAAAGAGTTATTTAGATTAGTTAATAATCGTTTAATTATGATAGTTGGATCATGATTAAATCTAGAAACTTTTCAATTCTGAGGGTCGTTGAATTGATCAAACCGATCAGATCAAATATACAAGTAATTTATCATGTTACATAAATCATTTTGGTTGTTTTATCTTTCAATACATGAGATTTTTCTCTAATTAATTTTCTAATCTCTCCAACACTCTTTCTATATATATTAATATACGTATATAAATTATTTGTGTGAGCTCTACACTCTTTACTGCAGTTGATGTGATAGTTATTGTAAGAGCTCCATACATCTCATTTCCTACTTCCAAACAAGAGTCTTATGGCAACGTTCTTCTTCAATCTGTTAATATAGACAGTCCTTGCGCAATTAAACTTAGAACAATATTAGAATCTCTAGTAATTAATCAAACTTTTTCTACCAAAATACAACTTTCTTAAAAATAGATTGATTCCTTTTTTTATAATTAAATACAACTCATCCTTTTTTTTTATAATTAAATACAACTCATCTTTAAAATCTCTCATTGGTACCCCAAAAAAAATAATAAATAATAAAACCTTTGGATCCTTTCAGTACTAATCTTTTCTATATTTCATCCTCATAGGATTATATTAATTGTGACATATATAAATATTCACATTTGAAAGCCAAGGCACTCATCTGAATTACAATTCAAACTTTCAATTTTTAAAAAATATTTTGAATTTGAATCAAAACTTTCGTGAACTAGACGTCACTTACAAATTCATTTCGAGATAACTTTTTTTCTTTCGGGCGATAAACAAGTACTAGTTGGTAGTGATGTTTATGAGTGTTCATTAACGACTTTGAGAATATGAAAACTAGCTAATTATAAAATCCCCACATCAACAACCTTAATGTCCAGCTTCCCGCTGAAAACGACTCTACGCCCACTCCACTCAGATTTTAAGGTTGGTTTTTTTTTTTTTTTTTTTTTTTTTTACTTGAGTCTCTTGATCCTTACATAATTTCATGACTCCACCAAAAGGATTTACTTGGTGTACTTTCTGAAGAAAAAAAAAAAAGAGGGCGATTTTAATTTAAAATTATAATACAAGCTGGACAGAAATAATTGTATCCTTAAATGCTAAGTTTAATTAAACAAGTTTACTAAGAATATTTTCCTTTCAAAAGAAAAAATAAAGGGGGAAAAGAACAAGGATATCAAGATTATAAGTACGTAGAATTAAGACTGGACTAGAACAACACAAAAAGTCGAAAACAAGTTAAGGGATAAAGGGATTAATTAAGCTAAGCTAGCTTGCTTGGTCACCCTACACGGGCCATTATTTCTTAATCTTCTTTCCTAAACCGTTGTTTAATAAGTTTAATTATTGACTTTTTTGTGTCATCATCAAATTTGTATTTTGTTAGACATTAGTTTTTAATGAGGACTAAATTAATTAGAGGTCACGGACAGTGTTAATGTAACACGGTTAGACAGCTGCATTGCTGCTTAAAAATTGGCTTAGTAAAATTGTTCATAATTAGATGGAACAAATTAGTTTCTTGCTTTTTAAGTAACTTTGCATCTTGTTCACATGCATACATCTAGCTAGGTTTGTACAGCTAAATACAACCATACACTAGAGGTCTCAAGTGTCATGCCGTCTATAGAGAATAAAATCAATCTAATATTTTTCTTGAGATCCACTTTATATTGACATTTTCTTTTCTTTTCTTTTCTTTTTTTTTTTTTTTAAGAAATTTAAGAGAAAATTTCCTGGATTCTAATTTACAACGCGACCTAACATTTAACAGTCGATTGAAACGCCCAAATAAAAACCTCAAGTGAATGTCCAAATGAAAAAGGGTGATCTTATTATGATCACTTATACTTGAGAGGATATAGAGCTGTAAATATGGGTCCCCATTGGCCCAACCCACACATGACCGACGGGTTTGTATATAGGTGGGCCCATTGTTATAAAATCTTTCAACATTATTTTGAATCATTACATATATAGCCAAATTAAGACCCCGGTGTTAAAAAATGTCCAAAAACAAACTTATCTTAAAAATTGAACAAAAATGAAAAATGATCATATTATATTGACAAAAATACCCTTACATCTAATTTAGTGAAAGAGTAAAATCAAACTCTCCTAAAAAATGGACTCATTTATTTCTCAAATCCAAAAAATTTGGTTTTCGTTCTCCCTAATTTGCGTGTATTTGAAATTATATAAAAATAAAAAATAAAAAAAAACCCAAAACTAAGACTAAAATTCCTTTATTTTCATGATTTTCTTCCCTCTTTCTATTCTCCGACGCATCTTTCTTCCTTATTTCCGAATAAGGATCAAATCATAGTAATTTGTTCTAATATGTACGTGCATGTATGGGTGTTTCTGCATTAATCATGGCCATGCAACACAGTGACTTGGTCCTTATGTTGCTAGCTTTTCTTGGTCAATATATAGTACTGATATTGGTCATTCTATTATTTTTATATTACATCTGCTGTAAATATATTTAAGACAATTATCCCTATCGTATTAACCATTATTTTTATTCAAATATCACTTGATCATTTGTCCTTGGTTTTTATTGTTAATTATTATACTTACCTAGTCACTTGGTCATTACCGTGCCCTTTCGTAAAGCGGAAAAAGTGATAAAAATTATCATACAGACAATATCGTAATGACTATGCCAATATAGCTAATTAACAATCAAAAGAACAACTATTTGACGTAACGTTGTTCAAACACATGACAACGTTGAAAATCAAAACCTTTGAAACCGGAAGTTATATAAATCTTCATATGAATTCTTAAAAAGAATGCAAATACATGAAATCGTCATTTAAATATTTAATATTTGGGAAACAACAGAAAATGCAGTATCACTACCAACAAACTCTTTAAAAAGGTACATGGAAATGAAAAAAAAAAATACAGAAAACTGGGATAAAAATAGTTTCAGACGTTCAAAAAATGGGAAAAAAAAAATATTTTAATTTTTTTTTTCTTTTGGAAAAAACGTGTTTTTAGAGAATCAGAAAAGAAAGAAAAAGGAAAATCTCAATTTTAAAAATGTCACATTAACCGTCAAATAATTGAAAACGTGCTCCCACAAAATGAGGACACAAAATGGTAAACAAATAATGACAATCGGTTTTTCCATTAAAAAAATACAATTCAGAAATTAACAAAAATATAAAAAATACAAAAACAAAAAAAAAAAACCAAAAAAGTGGAAGGTAAACAAGGAAT
>BKCH01000819.1:0-26965 GCA_008635985.1 Ficus erecta
CCCCAAAATTAAAATAAAAATAAATGATTTTTTTTTTTCAGAAAATAAATTAACTAAAAGAGTGGGGGGGGGGGGGGGGGGGGGGAGATGTTGAAAGAGAGAGAAAAGGGGAGAGGAGAAATACCAGATCAGGAAGAGGAAGAGTGAGATCTAAGGAAAAAGGAAAAGGGAAAGGGAGGGAATTTTGCAGAGTTTTTATTTCAGCCGTTGAAATTTCGTAAAGCGAGAGCAAAGCCAAAAAAAAAAAAAAAAAAAAAGCTAAAGGGAAAACCCAAACACAACTAAAACCCAACCGGTTTCATTCATGATTGTTGAAAAAAAAAAATAAAAATAAAAAAGATTTTTGTTTTGGTAAATTTCAGTTTACTCCCTCAATTATGGTGTCTTTGATTTTGTTTGAATTCAAGTTTAATTTCAATTAAACTGTATTTTTTCATATTAATTTTTATTTTTTTTAAAAAAATCAACAAAATTTATAATTAATTTTTAAAAAGACAACCAATTTTAATTTAAAAATTACATCTCTTACCATTAAACCAAAACTAATTTGACATGTTGTCCCCTTTAAAGACTTTTTTTTTTTTTTTTTAATTCACTTGTTAAGAAATTTGTCACATAACTATATATATGAATTTCTCAATTACGGTAAGCTCTGGTTTCTTTCACTTTTGATATATATATATATATATATATTTTATAGAATTTAAACTTTATATCTTGTAGTGGAATTTTGTGTGAATTTACGATTAAGTTAGAATTTACACTCATGACTCAACTATTTAAGGATCCAATTTTAATTCCAACATTTCATATGAATTAATTTAGCATTTATGTATTGTTATTCTTTTATTTATTAATGTTAAAAAATATAAAAACTAGCAAATGGTTTTTTTTATAAATTTAGCAAATGGTTGATACTGGAAAAGATTGAAAAGTTGAGGAAATAATGTGACAAAGCTTTTTGTGTAGGGAGTCAGGTGCCAAATACACCAAAAGTAAGGTGGTTAAAATGCAATTTATCAGGGAAAAAAAAAAGTATATTCAAGGCTCAAGCATAATGTTTCGGAAGACGCCTCCTGACCGTTCGATTATTATAAAAAACATCATTGAGATCTGCGTGCTTTCAACAACATACGTCCTTGGAACTAGTCAACTGAATTGCGGGAGATACTTGTCAAAACGACAAGCGTCATATGCGTGCTGATAAAGATAACAACAGCTTTGGCAACGACAAAAGTTTCATAAACGACGCCCCATGGAAAACGACAACATTTTATAAAGCGACATTTAGTTTTTCTACAATGAACTTGAAAAACGACAATTGGTTAAAAACTACAACAGTTACCAAAACTAAAAATCATTTAAAAACGCTTTGTCAAAATAAAAATATATATGTATTATTTTAAAACGACCAAGTAATAAAACAACATGTAAGAAAGGACAGCTATTTACACAATAACATCTAATGAAAACGACATAAAACGAAAACAGCTTTACAAACAACAGGTTTTTATTTTTTATTTTTTATTTTTTTATTTTTTTTAACAACAATAACGTTACACGAAACAGCTGTTAAAGGTAATAAGAGACCCGAGTCCAACATCATAAAAATACAACAATAATACTAAACATATAAGGATATTAGGCCAATTCACGTAACATATTAACCTTTTAAAATGAAAGCTCAATCCCTTAACAGTCTAAAATTCTCCTTCTTCTTTGTTATATTCCCGACAACGACCTTTTAGGCCATCTCCAATCGAGCTCCAAGTTGGTGCAAAACCCCAGGATGGCATGGAGTTTCTTCTCCAACGCTGTGCCAAATTCTGCGCTAAGTTGGAGGCAATGAACAGTATTGCGCCATTGTTGGCGCAGTACTGTAGGGATAGTGCAACTTTTTCCTTTTTTAATAATAAAAAATTCTTAAAAACATGTTTTTCTTTTTATTTTTATTTTTATTTTGATAAAATTCTTAAAACATATTAGACATTTATGTTTTGCCCCAATTGTATATTTTTTTTTTACAAAATGACATCCTTTTTTAAATAATTGTTTTTAAATTAATTTACCTTAATTATTTTAATCAATATCATTATAAAAGTTACAAAAAAATTTATTTTTAGTTATGTCATACAAATAAATAAACAACTTAGTTTTGCAAGAGTTGGATACATAATTAATTAAACATTTTTTATTGTACTAATATGTTAATAGTTATATTAGTATTTAGTTGATGAAAGAAAATTGTTTTTGTAAATAGAACAAAAAGGAATATGTTAGGAATATTCTTTTTAGAATAAAATTTAAAGTAGAAAGGTTGGAGATGAACTCTAAGTTTGGTGCAAAAACTGCGCTATTTTAGTGCCAAAGCTGCGCTAAATAGAGTTATGAATTGAAGATGGCAATATCGTGATTATGTGACAGAAAAAACAAAAACGACAGTATTTGATAAACGACGACAAATCATAGACAAGTTGTAAGAAAATTCATTTAACATATTCAAAGTTATGGACCGTCTTCAAAAGTCAAAACCATAGTAGCATTTTGCCATCATAAACCGGACACCTCTTTTTTTTTTTTTTTTTTTTATCTGAAAAGATAAATTTTCAAGAAGACATCTCCTTTTTTAATTTTTGTTACATATTTTAAAATATTAAAATTGTGACATGCACCTAATATTCTCATCTAAGAAAAAAAGCTCCTTTTTCGTTTTTTTTTTCCTTGAATTTTTTTGTTTCCTATTTTAGGAATATATGAAACACATCAACTTCCATGATGAAGCCAGCTAAGCTTCATTTCAAGGGTGTATTTGGAAGAGCTTTTTTCTGAAATTGTTTTCGATTTTTTGGATCCAAAAACTGTATTTTGAAAGTGTTTAAATAATTTGTCAAATAGATTTTAGCTCTTCATAAGAGCTCTTAATCAAAAATATAAAGTGTGGCTTCTAAATAAAACTAATTCTAATATATTTTAAAACTTGTATCAAAGTGTCAATAAGTTATTATAAACTTACTAGCAAATTTAGATGTAACATTGACCTGATAAACTTTTTTAAAAATGCGGTCTAAATATTTACCAAAAAATCATAGTTTTACTTTTCTTCTTCTATTAAATAAAAAAAAAATAGTGTGTCAAACAAACCCTAAATTTTGTATTACTAAGCTTCATCCTTTTTTTTTATTCTTCTTCTTCTTTTTATTGACAAATTCTTTCTTCAAAGCTTTTGAGTATTTAATGTCGTAACTTAACTTGGAAAACTACTTTAGATTGTTTCGTACATTGGAGGGAAAAAAACAAGAAGTTCAAAATATAGTTGAAATAATTAACCAATTGGTTTAGGTTTTACTATATCTAGAATTGGCCAAGAATAGACAAAACTAAACACTTTTTGCATGCTCATGGAAGGTGTCAAATGGAATTAGTTATTAGACCATGGACATAGTAACCATTATATATATATATATATATATATATATATATTTATTTTTTTTTTTTTTGAGGGAACACACTATAATATAATTTTGATTAAACAAAAAAACTTATTGTTAACCGGTATAGGTCCTAGTTACGGGGTGCAAATATAGTCCATAGGTATCAATACTTTATATTGTTGAGCTGAATTAAATAATATTTCATAGGCTTGTTGTTGGCGATAAAGATACATTAACACGTTTGTGTTTTATAATGCCTTAACGATAGAATATAAAGATGGTTGGATGCAAATATGATTTTGCCTTTAGAATATTTAAGCGAGATCTATCATGGGAATTTTTTTTATCACTTATCAATAAAAAGGTAAAATATAAATTATAATATTTATTAAGTATTTTAAAAAGTAATTTTGAGAGAGCTTCCAAGCTCCAACTACTAAAAATTCTTTTATATCACCTAAACATTTCTGAAAGTTTTTTTTTTTTTTAACCAAAAACTTGTAAATTAATACATAAAAGTTCTGTCAAATAAATCTTATATATTTATATTTATAGATTTTCAGAACGGAATTTATGAATTTCGAGATAGTTTCCAAGTTCCAGCGACTAAAGCTCTTTTATAATATTTAATCTAAACATTCGTGAAAGTTTTTTTAGCCAAAATAAAAAGAAATATATAGAAGTTATGTCAAATAAATTACACACACACACACACACACACACACATATATATATATAATCGTGGGAGATATATATGGTGGATGATAAGGCAGCATCATATTTCCGACCATATAATCAGCTCAAAATTTGCTGTGTCGGCCAACTTCAAATTAGTTGTTATTACGCATCACTGACCTGTAGCCGCTCAATTGAATAAGGTATGTCATTACTATTTTACAAGTATCTTAGGCTCTCTCTCTCTCTCTCTCTCTCTAATAAAATATACTAGGCTTTTCCAACAACAGGACAAGCACTAGGATATTTCAAAAAGTAGGATTGCTATTCCATGGCAATAAATATATATGTGTGTGTGTGTGTGTGTGTATATTTATAGATATGCCTCTTCCTCCCTTTACGGCAGAAGTTTCACTCTTGTTGGCATATGCATTTAGAGAATATGTGACAAAGGATAGATGTGTTCAGAACAAGATTGTTTCCATGGTGGAATCAAATATGAGTTGGGAAATTAGCTAGCCGGGCACATATTTAACTTTCAATTCAAGATTTTAATTATGGTAGCAGGGTTCAAGTTTGTGAATAACAATATGTTATATAAATTTAAGTGTGGATTTGTTTTTTTTATTTTTATTTTTATTAAACTCACTAACAAGTTATGTCTTAAAAAAAATAAAGTCTTTGAGAAAAAAAAAACATAAATAGAATAAATTAAAGGGCATGGAGAATCACAATCCATACTAAAACTCGAACTCTAATAAAAGAAAGGGTATAGAAATCACAATCGATGAAGAATTCTTCTTCAAATTTTTATCTTTTTTTTTTTTTTTTTTTTGTTTTGGTGATGGTCACGTTGAAACAATGATCAAATTAAAAATAAACAGAATGAGAGAATTCGAAAAATTATCTGTACTGATTAATTTGGCGAATCCTTTTATGGGATATTTAATATATATGTGTGTGTATATATATCTTGTTGATATAGTATAGTTTTAGATTGTTTGAGTCCGATCAACTTGGACAAGCATGGTTTTACCATGAGAAAGCATTAGAAGAGAAAATGAAAAGATAGAAAAGAGTTGCAATGTTTTCAACACATATGTGTCACCGGCGACCGAAAGTGAAGGAAATGGAGACCAAAAAGGAACATGAAACGAAACATCGCAATTGAATAAGTCCTTAAATAAAAGTCCATGAAACGAGAGAGTTACAGGTTGTTTTAATGGTGGAAGTGGGACTAGTTCAAGCCATTTGGGAAGAAATGGCCAAGTCAATCTCCACGACTAATTTGAAACCGGCCCTCCACCTCCAACTCCACCAGCCTAAGACCAGACCAAAACTATCACACTGTCAAAAAAATGCAAAAACGCGTTCCTCATAGAAATTGCAATTATCAATTTTCCTCGTATCTCAATCAACCATAAATTAAGTGAGTTCATTCTTAGGAAATTCCCGATAGGATTACAATATAATATATTAATTGCCGTCTTATATCAAAATCATCTAATATTAATATGAAAAAAAAAAAATTTTGAGTCGCTGATGTTCTCACACCTCCCACCCAACATTATATTAATCATTTATTAGGATCACAAATTGAATGGTGTGAGATCTAACTTAACAATTCACATGTCACAAATACAGAATGAACTGGCTCACAACTCCGTCAGAGTAAATAACCGGATATTAAAGTGTTTTATCATTATGCACTTGAGCGTGGCTTAAGAATATTATAAAGAATCCGAGTTCAAATCTGCTACCCTCATCCTCTTGTTTTAATGGCTTTCTCTCAATATTATTTTGATAACTCATAAATTTGCTTAAATTTTTTTAGTATTTAATAATTTTATGTGATTACATTTTTAAATTTAGATGATATGAAATAACATCATTGGGAAATAGTCGATGATACAAGAAATTCGAGGATACATATCTCAACTCTAATGGTTTGTTTGGTTATCAGGTGGGAACATAAGGTTTTCGTATCAATTTTTGTCTTTTTTTGAAAAATCAACAAAAATTATAACTAGTTATTAAAAATTATCTCTCAAACCCGTGTTCCAAATGTATATTAAGATTCTTAAGGGGGTGTTTGGTGAATGAGTTGAGTTTGAGTTGAGTTGAAATTTTTAAGTATGAATAGTATTAATTTTTTAGAAAGTAGTTATAAATTTTGTTGACTTTTCAGAAAAAGATAAAAATTGAGATGAAAAAATACAGTTTAATTGAAATTAAACTTGTGAAACAAACAAACCCTAAGTGTATTAATATCACCACCACTATCAATATATATATATATATATATATTTATTAAAGCATTCTCCGGCATTATAGGCGTTATTTGTTGAGAGAATTTATTAAAGTTATAAAGAAGTTATGCAAATCGAATAGTCAAAACAAACAAAAGTAAAAGGAAGAAAGAAAGGAGAGATGTGGATAGACATTCTCATTCATTCCTACGCGGCTCTTACGCAGATTGCGTGGCACATGCTTGGCCTCGTAGATTTTGTTACGCGTTTATAATACGTGTATATGTAACTCGCATTTCATTATGTGAACAACTTTTTAGTACCTTCTATAGAAGGATACGCTCATTTTTTAATCTTATTTTTAACTTTTGTACTAGATTTTAATAATTGAATTACAAGTGCGTATATTTATATAATTTTTTTAACACAAACATTCGTAAGAAAATCTAATAAAGCGATTGAAGTAACTTGTTTGCTTGTCATATCATAAAAGTATTTTTACTCTTATATTTTTTTCCTCCGTACTTTTATTCTTTATCTTTTTACAAAATAAAACAATATTTGTTATTATTGACATATCAAACAGGTTGAAATTGAAATTTTTATGTTGGAATTAAATTGAATTGAAAGTGCGTTTCGTGAGGTATTTGAACTGTCAAAACTAAAAAGTGTAAAAACTTGAAATGTGTTCAGGAAAAAAGTATCACTATATAGCTTGTTTTATTCGTCTCGAAATTCTATGCAATTGTTTAAAAAAATTCATCTCATTTGAACATGTATATCCAAAGATATGAACTTTTGAAGTTTGAGTTACAAAACTGTAAATAGTAAAATTAAGGTTGATTTTTTAGAAAAAGACAAAAAATGAATTAAATTTTTAGGTTTGATTTGAATTGAACCTTAACGCCAAACAAAGGCTTCGTCTAGGTGGGTGTTGAGGAATGTCTCCAAACGTGCATTTGGGAGAGTTTCAGGTTTCTAATAAAACTTTTGCAGAAGTCTACAGTAAACTCAAATTTTAAAAGTCCATAACTTTGTTATTTTAAGTCAAAATAAATTTTAAGAAAACGAAATAAGATCCACATTGATATTTTTTCCCAATACATTTCAAGTTTTTATACTTTCTCATTCCAAACATTTTTTATTCAACCAAACGTACATTTTTAAAGCTCAACTCAATTATAATTAAAATATTTTCAAACTTCGTCTCCAATTGTCCCATAAATAGCCTCAAAAGATAAATATACACCTATATCTCCAATGTTGAGGGCTAGTTTTTTTTTTTTTTTTTTTTTTTTCTTTTTTGAATTTGGAGATGGGGGGATTCGATCTCTATACCTTTAAATAGAGTCAAATATGATATTATCGCTAAACTATAGTTGCAATCATCCAATTTACTACACAATTTTTTGTTTTCTTGTCAGTTTACTACATAGTTTAAAAAGAAAAAAAAAATCCCTAAAAAAAAAGAAGGAATATTTGGGCGGGATCAAGTGATGAGGTGGAAAAGCGCAAGGAATCGGGTGTGGTCCGCTTCACACTCAATCACCCACCGGCACGGTAGAAGGGCATGTATTTGGGAGATGCTAGAATATCTCTTTTTTTTTTGGTCTAAAAAGAACTCAAAAACGTAAAAGAGACTCCTCACCGTCCGATTCACAGCAACTGCGCCACACGACCATTAGGAATCTCCCCTCTCTGGCCCCACATTTTGGCAATCATTCCTCAACCACCCAATCACCACTAACCATGTGTCTCCCATGAATGAAGCTGGAGCACGCTATATCTGCTCCTCCGGAATATGCGGATTCCTTCGGCATAAAATTCACATTACACTATCCTATTAAATAGAAATTTGGAACGTTAAAATCTCTCTCTCTCTCTCTCTCTCTCTGTCTTTAATTTTCTTTGATAAATAGGCATTGACTTTACAAATAATTTTTGTCATTAATATTTTTCACAACCTTATTACCAATTAGAATTAAAAAGAAATTAAAAAGTGTTTTCTATTTCTCTTAAATAACAAGAGTTATACATTTAACAAAATAGTTCAGGTGTCAATATCTTATTGCTTGTTCTATTATTCTTCCACTGACATGACTTACTTAATAAACGAATTTTTTGTAATATATAACCGAATGAGAAGAAATTTATAAAAGAACTTAAAAATCAAATATGAATTAGCCTCCGTTGAGATGAAAATTTTAAGTTAAAATTGATTAATTTTTTAAAAACTAATTATAATTTTTATTAATTTTCAAAAAAAGATAAATTAAATTAAAAAGTTTAAATTTCAATTGGAACACTAAACAGATCATTACTTTCATCATTAAATTATCTAAAAAAAGTTTAAAAAACTTATAAAAAAACGTTTTTTATTTTAATTTTTTAATTTTTTTACGTTCCTTCTATGCTGATTGGGTAATTCTTGTCCAAACATTCCTTAAAAAAAAAAAAAAATTATTGTCCTAATAAAATAATCTTTTTAAAATAAAAAAATAAAAAAATACTTAATTTGGTGATGCTCCACCTTTAAATGGGGAGGAAAGAGAGCGGGAAGGCGTACCTACATTGCTTTGCTCTCTGCTCTTCGACCACTTCATTCTCTCTTTCCTCTATCTCTCTCTCTTCTTTCTCTCTCTTCAGTTCGAGATCTGCGTCTCTCTCTGTTCTTCTCGAAGCTTCGTCGGCGAACTCCTCGTTTCTTCCTCATCACCACCAGGTAACAAGCTCTTCAGGTTTCTCTTCTTGTCTCCAAGATCGTAGCTTTTTTTTTTTTTTTTTTCGGTTTCTGTATTTCTCGTTCTGTTTTTGGGCGGTGTTTCTGCTGCTTCTTGCATGTTGTGGATCTGGTTGTTTCTCCGGTACTTTGCGTTCTCGAAGATTCCAATTTCTCTTTGTCGGCGGATTTTTCCGATGTTCTTGGGGAATCTTGATGTCCGTACTGTTTTGATTTGTTCGGACTTTGGTTTTAGGTTTGTAATCGCTGTTTGCGTTTGTTCGGATTTTTGTTTTAGGTTATTGTCCTGATACCTTTTGAAGTGTGTTTGTTTGTTTCGGAGAGGAAATATCAGATTTTGCCTGTGTAATAAAATATTGTTTAAGTCGAGATACAGTTTTTTTTTTTAAATTTATTTTCTGGAGATTTTCGTAATAAGATTATCTAAGTTCTGGATTAAAAATAAAAATGTGTTTTTGGAACAAAACTTAAAGCTGTTTGAGATCTTTGCATTAGGTAGTACAAAATGTGGTCTGCTTTTTTTTTTTTTTTTTTAATTTAATTTTCTTGGTTTTACTGTGTTATTGTCTGTGGAGTTTATGCGAAGTCTAAATTTGTCATCTGGATCTAATAGCTGACTGCGATTGTAATGATTTACGGCGCATTTTCAAGATAGGATCTTGAGGGAAGAAAAAAAAAAGGAAGGGCTAATAACTTAAACTTCCTGTGAATTTTTGCTTTTTGAAAGACTGTTAGACATTGTGTTTTCTGGAATGCTGTGTTTATCTTATGTGTTCTACAAATCCTAGTAAAAACCACTACTCAGTTGACAAGATTTTTTGTTTTTTCAAAATGGCGAAACTGCCCTTGGCAATGTGTTTCCAAACAGAAAAGAAATCGGGTATCCACGATTTGTATTTGATGCATCCGAGACAGATTCTTTTAGACATCTTGTTCTAAGCAAAATGTATAGGAATGTGATACCATTTCACCTGATAAAATCAGCACCAGATGATCCGAATTTGATTGCTTCATGTGTGATGTGTTTTAGCTAGCAGTTATGGCCCCACCCATTGAGACTCCCAACAAGACTGCTGGTCCCAAGCAAGCCTCGCATCCACCTCTAAATGAGAGGATTCTTTCGTCCATGTCCAGGAGATCTGTCGCTGCACACCCTTGGCATGATCTCGAGATAGGTACGCTATATGATTGATTCATAGTCTTAGTTCTTGTACTTGTGACTTCAGTAATTTTCCCCCCTTTTGCAATGAGTGGTGTAGTAACCTACTGTATTACCTATTTGTCACCACAATGCAGGTCCTGGTGCTCCAGCAGTTTTCAACTGTGTAAGGATATACACTATCATTTGATCTCATGACTCATTTGTGAATTTTCTTTAAGAATTAGTAGATTCTGAAAGCTTGAATATCCATGTCCCATGATACATTCTGCATTCTATTTGACCATAGCTCTCATGGAAAATTGGAAAAATCATGCAGGTTGTTGAAATTGGAAAGGGAAGCAAAGTCAAATATGAACTCGACAAAAAAAAACTGGTTTGATTAAGGTACTCAGTGTTCTCAAGACAATCTTCTCTATAGACTATATAGTTCATGCATTTTAAACATGGATTGCTAAGGTGCATGTTTGTGCAGGTTGATCGTATTCTTTACTCGTCAGTTGTGTACCCTCACAACTATGGCTTCATCCCTCGTACTCTTTGCGAGGATAATGACCCCATGGATGTACTTGTCATCATGCAGGTAGGTTTGATGGCCACTTTTGTTGTAATTTCACATTTTTTTCAATTGTTGTCAAGGATTATTTATCATGCTTGCAATGGCTTTTGTTCGAAGCATGCAAACCTGCTAACAATGTACACCCAACACATCATTCATGATGTTGGTCGACATCATGCATGTGTCTGTGATCTATCAAGTAGGCACATATATTCACATGCCTTACTAGTATGTTTTGAGACACGATTGATAACATAACATGGTTTGATATGAGTTTGTTTTCGGTTTGTTGACATGTGGGCGTCGATTTGATGTGTGTGTGTTTTTTTTTCCCCCCGCAAATATTGACAGGAGCCAGTTCTTCCAGGATGCTTTCTTCGGGCTAAAGCTATTGGCCTGATGCCTATGATTGATCAGGTGCATTTTAGACGGGAAGAATGCTTTTAATTAGTGTAAAACAATTGTATTGAACTTTAATTAATACAGGGTGAGAAAGATGACAAGATATTGCTGTTTGTGCTGATGATCCTGAGTACCGTCACTACAATGACATCAAGGAACTGCACCCTCATCGTTTGACTGAGATCCGTCGCTTCTTTGAAGACTGTATCCTTAATTAGAGCTTTCAGCAACATTAGTACAATGTGACATCTTGAAACAAGTTTGTGTTCCATGATGGAATCAAAAATGTTTTCCTTGACCAAACAAAACAGACAAGAAAAATGAGAACAAGGAAGTTGCAGTCAACGACTTTCTAAACCCGCCTCTACTGCCTACGAAGCTATCCAGCATTCCATGTAAGTGATTTTCCTTGTAACGTCCTCGCAAGGCCTGATAGTAGCATCATCATTTACATTTTATTCGCATCGGTTTTGGTTTGAAGCTCATGAATTGTTTGTTTGTGAAGGAATCTGTACGCAGACTACATCGTGGAGAGCCTGAAGGCGGTAGTCGGGGACTTGGGGGCAAGAGATGAGATATCTGCGGGTGCTCTATCCTTCATTTCTGTCAGAGGATATTACATATGTTGTCGTTTATTGTAAACCGAAACAAAGAAGGAAAACACTGTCGTATAGATCCTTGGTGGTAATACTTGTACAATTTATTAGATGGACGTTGCTTATGAGAACTAAATGATATAGCAAAGAATGTTTAAAAGGCTCTCATTTTTTATTCTTTTAAATATGTTTTTCCCTTGGTTTGTGATCTTTTTTCTTGTTTTCTTTGGGAGGGCTAGGCAAGAGGAACTGCTTGGGTTTTGAAACTGGCCTTGTCTTTCAAATTTCCTGTGATTTATATAAATTCAGTGTTTTCTTCTATTTATTTCTGATTAAAGGAAGAAAAATGTTTTGTTTTTTTTTGTTTTGTTTTTGGTTTTGGTAATGTATACTTCGATGTAATGAAGTACTAGCAAGTTGCAATGGATTGTTTTGTTTTGTTTTGTTTTGTTTTGTTTTTTTTCCCTTTAATTTTTTTTTTGAATTAAAGAAATTAGTTTTTTGCAATAAAGAGATGTGCACTGTCAAAAGGAAAACTAGTCAGAAAAGTAACACATACTAAAATCATTATTGTTTGTTGGTTTTGTTAATCCTAACTTGTCACCGATCATTATGCACATAAATGGTCCTAAAACTTATTAAACAACCGGATCCAATTACCATCTCTAAACATAGTTGTAACTATTTTCTAATTATAATATGGGATAATTAGAGAAATGCCCTTTAGGGTGGGACAAAAAGATTTATTTTATTTCTTATACTCAAATGACCCACAATTCTTCTTTAAAATCAAAATTAAAACACTTATCTTATTAGGAGGAACAAACGCAAAGATGGAAATTGATGGAGCATATTTCCTAAATCTGCGTGAATAATTTCCCTGATATTCACCACGATATTAGCCTCAGGAGCTTGATCCTGCAAGAGATTAGAAATCATATTCAGAACATCAGACTCCACCACTTAATTCTAAAACCTTACGCCAGGCACAATACGCCCATTCTCTCATGGCCAAACTCTCTCCCGGATGATAAGAGAATTTTCTAAAGATTCATCTTATCTCTCATGGCCAAACTCTCTCCTGGATGACAAGAGAATTTTCTAAAGATTCATCTTGACAGAACTCTGAGTTTATAAACCACTCATATCCTAAATTTTTATCTAATTTTATATGATATATAGGAGTTTTATTTATTTATTTTACAAGTAAGATCTATTTTATTTATATTTGATAAAGTGTTATTTTACATGCTAAATTAATTTTTTAAAAGTCTCATTTATAATTAGAGCATTTCTATACTACCTACAGATTTTTAATATGAATACTTAGAGATTATACTGTTTTAATAATTAAAACATTTCTCATCGAAAGTACAAAAGTCTCATTTATAATTAGAGTATTTCTATACTAGCTACAGATTTTTAATATAAATACTTAGAGATTATACTGTTTTAATAATTAAAACATTTCTCATCGAAAGTACAAAATGTAATTCCTACACTAGATATTATCGTATAATAGAATATGATAAAAATAACTTACAAAAATATGAAAATAAAAAAGATAAAGAAAGAAAGTAGCAAATAGCCAAATATCTAATCCCTCTTGTATAAAGAGATTTTTTAATCCTCTCTATAAATATCAGGTGAAAACATTCCGCACAACAAAACCCCATTTTCCTGTTCCCTTCCCTTGTTGCCTCTCAAGCTAAAACCCTCGTCGTTTAACCCCAACCCCGCCGGCCCGCGACCCGCCAACCCCCAACCAACAAAAACCCCTCACCACCACCACCACCACCACCACCGCCGCCGCCGCCGCCGCCAAAATCACGATGAGCTCCTTCGCCAACGGCAACTCCAGCACCAACCTTGACAATCTCCTCCTCCAAGCTTTGATGGGCAGGCTCCAGATTCGCCCCCAAAACTTCCTCCCTCACAAATCCCTCGACGACCTCCTCCTCTTCTCCTCCTCCTCCGACGACGAAGAAAACGACGACGACGACAACCAAAACGACAACGACAAAACCCTCCTCGCCAAGGAGGAGTCCCGCCTCGAGAAGGAGATCGTCCGCCTCATCCTCGCCGGCAAATCGGCCCAGCTCCGCCCCAACTCCGGCCAGGCCGTCGCCGTCGGCGATCACCATGTCTGCGTCGGGTTTCACGAGGAGAAAGGGTCGGAGTACCGCGTTTGGGAGTGGCACGGCCATATCATGCTCTTTGATGACGATAATGGATACACTCCTGAGTATATCTATGGAAATTACTTTGAGAGAATCCAATTACCAAATAATAATAGTAGTACTGGTAGTAGTAGTATCAATAAGTCTAGGGCTTGTATGAGAGATGGCGACGATGAGGAGAAGGAGAAGGTGGTGGGGAATTTGGGGCTTAGGGAACTGATTGATGGCGGAGATGGTGATCTGGGTCGGACTCGGGTTCTTCATCGCAACATCAATGCCGGTTCTTCGAGGTTTGTATGAAATCAAATTCGATCAAGTTCCGTTAAATTGCCGTGCTTTTCTTGATTTGATATGATTCTGATGCAATATTATAGTAAAGAAGTGAGAAATTGAGATTAGAGAGAACAAGAAGCTGGAAATTTGTGTGTTTAATTAGTGAAAATACAATCATTTGGTCCGTTAATAGTTGAATAAGCCTTAATAACAAGATAACATAAATCAATAGTAAAGAAGGACGAGAAATGGAAATGAACTGTTAACTCTATGTATTTACGTCTAACATAAGTGCGTAATCTAGGATTATGATCTCCATCATGTTTTTGTCAGAATACAATTACAGAATCTCTTTATCTGTTGAAGTCAGCAATGTAACGCCCGATGGCTGGTGGTTATGCCGACAAGAATCAATGAAACTTGATCATTGATTTAGGCAGTCGGACAACTTTTACTCCCAATAAACTATATTAGTGTGTGAAATTGAACACTTTTAACAAACAAAGTACGTTTTTCTCAGAAAATGAAGGAGATCATTGACTTAGGCTGTGTTCGGTAGGAAGGAGGGGTGGAGGATTGGCAGATGGATTTTAAGATTTATGGTTTGTCTGGTATAGGGGATGATAGAGAGAATGGATTGGTTGAGGGGTTTAAAATCCTCCACAAGACTCTGGTTTTATTCCCGAAAAGATTGACGGAGAGACCAAACACAAACACAATAAGAGAAAGGAGAACCTTTTCTCTCTATGTTCCTAACCTATGTAGTGCTTTGTATCCCATTTGGCATTTAGAAACTCATGGTCTGACTATTGACTGTGTTTATAGTTCTCGTTGGAAATACAAAACTTGTTTGCAATCACATGACCTTGCTTCAAGATGAGTTACACACACGCGTACACACCCACACAGCTCTCACTAAAATTTATTTTATCCTGAAAAAAAAAAAAAAATTTGTGAATGCGCCCACTAGAATATATTTCTGGCTCCGCCCCTGCTCTTGTGAACTTTCATAGTCTATTATTTGCAGATAAAGCTTGTCTATAAGTTACATGTTCTTTGGAAATTTTCCTCTCCAATCTCGCTAACTCCAAGTATGCTCATGTCTGTGTTTTGATGTGAATCAAAGTTACACCATGAGGTTGATGAATTCTAGAATAAATTGTGGCTGCGTTAGCTATTTCAATACCATCCTAATTTTTTAATGTCACGGAACTACAATGATTGAATAATAGGATAAACTTTAGTTGGTGTAGTGCTGATTATTGATTTTTAGATTTTAAACTGTCATTTTCATGTACTCTAACCAAACCTAAATCTTTCTGTTTTTCGGTCAAGATACTGATCGGTATCATGCAATTTTTCGTTTTCAAAATTTTTGAAGCCTTGACATTCGAAATCGGTATCATAACATAATATTTTGGTCATTTTGTATTGCAGGGTTTAGTTGAGAGGAGAACCATCTATCAATTTTATCAGTGGAAAAAGAGGGGAATAACATATTGGCCACATGAATCATGTACTATGGATTTGGTTTGGCTGGTTATTACATAGTTTTCAGGTTTTAATTTTGGGACAAAGGAAAATGCCCTGTACTTTGATCTGTCCTTTCTTGTCATGATCTGCTACTTTTTATTATTTCCCTTCCAGTGGCTGGCTGGCTGGCTGCCTGCTTCACCATTTTATCACAACACCTCTCATTTGGCCTTTTGCTTAAGCTCGAGGAGTCCATGGTTTCATAGTTTTCATATATATATATATATATATATATATATATATATTTGTCTCTTCAATATACCTTTGGCATAGCCTCAAAGCTTAATAAATGTGACGTTTATAATTTTCAACCAAACATATTATTGGAACGTCCTATTTTATTTTATTTTCTTTTCTTTTGTGGCTTCAGGGCTCAAATGGGACATTTTTTTTTTTTTTTTTTGGTGCGAGAGTTTAAAAAAAAAAAAAGGAGACCTTAATGGCTTATTCAAGTTAATTTTCCCATTTCTTGATTATGAATAGTTGAGGAAAAACACAGAAAATGACGTTCTTGACATTCAGGTAAGGAATTCCTACCATAGAAGTTTTTAATTTACGTGATAAATACATAGAATTTCTACATAGTAAAATAGGAATTAATATTTTTTTTTTAATTAAAACGTTAATAAATTTTTATTATTTTTATCTTCATTGGCAAACTTTATAGACCTTGAACCTCTAATCTTGTGGAAGGATTATAACACCCAATCACATGGTCTATAGAGAATTGGAAAATTATTTTTTCAAGTACCAAAAAAAAAAAAACCATTTTCTATTGTAAATGAAAAATATATCGGGCAAGAGCCAGGATACGCTTTGAATGAAGTAATCTCTATGCTTAAAAGCGACCCCACCAACCAACCCAACACCCCCCCGCGACTAAAACTCATATTATGAAATCTCAATCGTCCAACTATCCCTTATCTAATCCAACGTCATGGGGAATCACCACGTCAACGATCCGCGCCGAAGCCCAATCGACCAATCACAGCCTGCCTCTGCACTCTATATAAACAAATCGCTCCCAAACTCGAACTCACTCCCATTCCTCATTTCCAAATTCCCTCCACTTTCTCTCTCTAGAACTTTGTTGCTCATCTTGTCAATGGCGCCAGCAACCAAGGCCGAGAACGCCCGGCGGCGGAGAAGAAGCCGGTGGCGGAGAAGAAGCCTCCGAAGGCGGAGAAGAAGATCGCGAAGGACGGCGTCGCCGGCGCCGAGAAGAAGAAGAAGAAGGCGAAGAAGAGCATCGAGACGTACAAGATCTACATCTTCAAGGTCCTGAAGCAGGTCCATCCAGACATCGGAATCTCCGGCAAGGCGATGGGGATCATGAACAGCTTTATCAACGACATCTTCGAGAAGCTTGCTCAGGAGTCTTCGCGTTTGGCCAGGTACAACAAGAAGCCGACCATCACCTCGCGGGAGATCCAGACCGCCGTCCGATTGGTCTTGCCCGGTGAGTTGGCCAAGCACGCCGTCTCCGAAGGCACCAAGGCCGTCACCAAGTTTACTAGCTCTTGATTCGGTTGATTGATTGATTTTCATTATTCTTTTGTGATCGGTTTCGGAAGAATCGGAGTTTTGATTCTTTTGATCTGCTGATCGGTTTATTGTTGCAAAGTCTTGTTATTGGGGTTAGGTATAATGTAATGATGATTAACATACATTTAGATTGAGTGGTGATTGTTCTGGAATTTTCTTGCGTAAGTTGTTTGATTTCTGGTTCATTTTTTTTTTTTTCCTGTTTGGCAAGAGGGAAAGTGAATATCTCACAAAACGCAGAAATGAGGAAAAAGACCAAAAGAAAAGCTGAACCGCCGTAGAACCGTCAAAATTATTTAATTTTCGTTTAATTTGAGACAGAAATGAAAAAGAAGATTAATGGGGAGTCAGAAGAATGAAAAAAGAAAAGTCTCAAGTAAAACTTCAATTTTTGAGAAAGAAGTCAAGAATAGTATATTGCTGGTACAAAGGGCCTTTTATTAAGAGACTCGGATTACTGAACGAAAACGACATGTAGTTCAAGTTTTAAACGACATCTGGTTCTTACTAAAAAAAAGACATGTCGTTAAAGTAGACGTAGTTCTTTTGAAAAAACGACATACCGTGTTCGTTCACATTGTGGTTTTTCCACTTTAACGACATGTCGTTTTTCAGTTTTAGCACCACTTGTCCTATTTTGTTGACGTTGTGTCTTTCAAAGGTTTTTAAAATAAGCATTATCAAATGAATAGTATGCTCAGAGATAGAGATAGAGAAAGAGAGAGAGCAGTTGATATGCTTACATTAGACTTATGTCAAGTGAAAGATGTTTCACCAGAAGGCAAAAATAATTTACAAAAAAAGAGAGAAAAAAAAAAATTGTATTCAAATTTACATGATTGTTTTGTTTTGTATCCCAAAAAACAAACTCAAACAAGGACAACAGCTTCGGCTATTATCATCAAAATACAAAATAAAAATTTTTAGAGAGAGCGAGAGAAAGAACAAGAAAGAGGGAGACCATCTGCTCAACAGCACTGCAGTTCTTTACTACACAACCTGATCAATGAGCTCTCTCATCT
The DNA here is from genome assembly GCA_008635985.1 of Ficus erecta. Classification (NCBI taxonomy): domain Eukaryota; kingdom Viridiplantae; phylum Streptophyta; class Magnoliopsida; order Rosales; family Moraceae; genus Ficus; species Ficus erecta. Next base: position 18,365 of record BKCH01000819.1, read on the forward strand.
CATCTACCACCCTCAACTGCCTGCCTTGTACAACACCAACACTACAAGTTCCCCTGCCCTAATGTGACGATATCGCTGACGAAGATTCACCCAAAGATACAGACGCCAGAGAAGAAGCCCAAACCCTTGCACTCCTAGCGCCCTCCCGCAAATTCCTTGTCTTGCATAATCTCAGCTTCGTCCAAAAACCTCTAACATCTATCATGTGGCTCACACGCCCCATTATCTGGCTTGTCTCTCCGAATATCCCCAAGTTCAGATGAGGAATATACGAGACCCAGAAGGCTTTGAGGCGTGACAGCACCTTTGGGAATACGGATACAAGTGCCCTCAAGCAGAGGAACAATATAGAGAAAACCAAGTAGGTGTCCCTCTTCGAGAACACTTTAGAGCCGAACCATTCATCGACTGAATTGTGGATTTTACACCACTTTCTGAGCCTATTGTTTGATCCTCATCGAGATATTGTACTGGTTCAAGTCCTGAAACACGGATGAAAATGTGAACACCTAATGCATATCACAACCTAACCTTATCCGAATACAGATACGAAATAGGTTAAGCTAAGAGTGGGTTAGCTTTTAAATAAACATAAATGAGAAGGGTCCTAATTCAGGCAATGCAAACCCGATGGGGCCACTTTGACCATGATGTAAATATTTTTTCGACAATTTTATTGTCCCCTCCTGTTCAGGATCTATACGAGGCCTACTCATTGGCACGCCCTCAAATCAGATTAAATTGAATTAAACTTGTCCTTTAAAGAAACAATTTAGATAGTCATCACCATATTCGTCATCTAATATTTGCTTTGGTCAACTATTTTAATAATGCCTCTGCACATATAATTAACAACTTTCAAAGTTTCCCATCACAAGAAACCTAAATGATAAAATGAACAGATTAGGGGCCACACATTTTTCTGATTCCCATGACATTTCATCCGTCAGCCACTTCAATTTCTCAGTCATTAACAAATAATTGTTTCGGATGAATTGTCAATAAATTATTGGCAAATGTACATGCATATAATACTACAACAAAAGAATCGGATAGATTTTTTCTTCCTTCGGTTGTAAGTAAACTATTTGAGAATAAATAACATGTGATCCAATGAGGATTTCTTTTTTTCCTTTCTTGGTTAAGGTTATATACGGTTGACAAAATGAAACTAACATATGGTTAGAAGAACAAAATAAATTACTGAACGACATCAATCAGAAAGCTAAAGGAGAAAGTGGACACGGCATTTCGGATATCTACCATTTCATCTTGGCAAAACAAACACAAAACACAAAACAACAAATCTACCAAATTCAGAAGAATCTTACCTGTGGTTTTGTCATAAAATTGGATGAGGGAGGGAAGATCTTTCGGACCATAATATCGCACCCTTGATGTCTGATTCACCATTACTATCGATGGCACACTATGGATTCCGTACCTTGAAAACACACTGCAACAAATGCAATGTAAGAGAAGTAGACATTACTACAATGATGCAGCTTCAAAACACACAACAACAAAACTCTAACCTTGCTAAATAAGTTTAGCTACAAGACCGTATCAATTTTCAGACATTTGATTCATGGATTTATCCAAAGACATCAATTTGCTAAAGTGGAAGTTATGTACTAGTAACGAGACAACTCATTATTTTTAACAGAGAAGAAGCTGGAGCACAAGATAAAGAGATTTTAAGTAAAATATCACAGAAACAACTATTACTTGGATAGGTTTAGGAATCGATTTTTTTAACAAAAAACATGAAAGAAAATGCAACGAATGCACATTCGGTCATTCTTTGAAACCAGTTTTTAACGTGTATTTCTCCCTATTTGCTTATCTAAACCAAACGTAGAAGTGATTACTTAATCTTTTGCCAATAAATCATCACAAAGTAAGAAGCAAGTCAAGTTAGTAGCTTCGCACCTTGGCATGGCAGAAGATTGTTCAATTGCCAAATGTTCTATTTGGGGGAACATGGAGCTGAGGGCTTCAAATTTTGGATATATCTTGCTCGAGAAAGTGCACCAGGAAGCATAAAAGAGGACAGAGGTATATCCAGTTCTCTGCTTAGATGCCAGAGCTTTGTCAAGGAAGCTTCCAGTCACCTGGAGAGAAAAAATATATATATTAATGACCTAAAAAAAAAAATGTACTGTTTTTTCATTTGTGTGGTTGGGAAACATGGATTCTTAATCTGCTTGGACATGTAGATGCCAAAAACTATCCATTTTTCACTTCAAGGAAGCATCATAATTTTCTACAGACATCCACACAAACTTAACTACATCCAATCTACACAGTTTCCATGGATATACATTGATATTGAGAAAGCGTGTCCGTAAAAGTGTCAATCAATATCTGAAAGACAAATATAAACAATTTCCAAAAACAGTATCCTTTTTTTTTTTTTTTTTCCGGGTAAACTTGGGACGGGGCATTCGAGCTCAAGACCTCAACTTTGAGGTCAGTGTGGATTTACTACTAGGCCAAGTCTGCAACCACTATACCAGTGCAAAATCTGTCTATTCCTTCACAAAACCCATTGTCCCCCTTCAACATAATGGCTCTAATTAAGCTTACAAAAGCAGCTCCTACGACTCTGATTCGAACACTAATCGGGTAATGAAACCTGAAAAACTTAAGCATAATAATTGAGTGCACCTCATCCAAGTTAGGGACTTCAACACACTCCTATGTATACTAACTTTTGCTTATGGCAAGTCGATGAATGTAGAAAAAAGTTGAACTAAAACATAGATGCCATATAAACATATAGTTGTATACCCATGCAAAGCAAGAATGGAAAAGTTCTTCGCTGTTCTTCAACTAAAAATATTTTAACTCTCCCAAGGGGTCTCTCCATTTCCCACAAATCTGACCATAAACCCTCACTAACCGCTTTCCTTTCCAACAACTATTAACAGCTATAACTGATGCAGAACAACACCTCAGATTGTCTGACAAACTTCATAACAGATCACACTCAATTATGCCACATCATTCCAAAATCCACTGGCATGATGAAAAAGGGACACTTAAGTTAAAGCGAACAAATGAAAAAAAACATTTCGACACCATTTTCAAAATCTCCACTTTCCATCAATCACAAACTAGAATTAAGCTAACAACAGACATCCAAAAACATCTATCCATCGCAGTCCCACCAAACCCATGAAATTCTCATCAGAAAGAAAAAATGTGATTGAAGAACTCCAAGAAAGATATTCAAAACAAAAAAACCATAATACACACAAAGAAGTTACTTACGGCATATGTTCCATATCCGAATATTTTCCTTTATCTATCATTGGATCCTAGTTAAATACATAAATAGCGTACAAATAAATAACCATCCTAGACCAATTCAGTTGCATATCCATTGGTACCAGAAACAAAAAAAAAATAGAACAAGGAATGCCCTCAGCATTTGGGTAACTAAGCCCCAACGTTTAGCACTCGTTTTTCTCTAAGGAATTAAGCAGTTAACGTTTGTAAAAACTAAAAATTAAAAATTAAAAAAGTACACAGATATCATATAGGACTGCATATAGAGGAGAGAAGAATACCGAGTCATATCAATCTTCTTTGAAATTATGAAATAAAAGAAAGTATGGTACCAAACAAATAAAATGGCGTCTATACCAGAAAACTCCAATGAGGATAAAATAGCAGATATTTACTACGTGTAAGAACCAGGAACATAAATTAATTAACTGTTCAGTAGCATACTGTGGAACAATGAGTATGAATAGCATCGCTTCTTCATGAAAAACAGGGTGGTGGAAACAAAAAGGATTATGCAGATTGCATAAATAATGATGTAGAACCAGAGAGAGACAGAAGGCGAATAGAAGAACAAAGAAAAGAAACAGGAAAGCATAAGGGAAGAAGAGGAGAGAAGAGCAAGAGAACAAAGAGGAAGAAAGTTTCTAATCTGCAGAAATCTCAATATTGAAGTCTCTGAAGTCAAAAAGAAAAAATGCCTATTCAATGTAATAGCAAAACAACTCCTAATCCGACGGGTAAGTCAAAGCAAACAATGAAATTCCTAAAATCACCAACAAGATTATTCCACCTAATTAACAAGTTAACCTTCAATACATAAAGAAAGCCAACACAATCATAAGCAGCCGGGCATTTAAGACCAATATGATCTCCATTAGTTCTCAGAACTCAAATCAAATGAGTTAATCAAAGATAGTGCCAAAAATAACATAGAGATGAACGAATGATCTGAACAATCTAAAAATGTTGCCACCCAAGAGCACGTCTAGGTTCTCTCACATATGATTACAGTGCAAGAGTCTCCAAGACGACTTTTTCAGCAAAACTGCACTTTGAGCAAAACATATATGGAGGCTTAAAGGCACCTATCTCATGCCCCATTAGCGGTCCTAACTCTAAGTAACATACCGGATAAGGTACATTCGCAACCACAATGGGTCCGGAACGGTTCTACTTAACAAGTACTAACACAAATGGCTACACAACTATAAAACAAAATCGAAATCCAACTAAAGGCCTCGTCCATCCTCACTCTCTCTTTTTTCTTGCTCTACCATGAAATGGCATCAGAAAAAATGCACAAGACTCTAACTTCCACAACCAAAGACCAAAATGACATCAAACCATTATCCTTTCCCCTCTTTCTCTCAATCAATATACAACCTTTAGGCCTTGTTTGGTAGGTGGGAAAAGTGGAAGGGAATGGATTGGGGAGGGATTCAAAATCCTCCACAGGACTCCAATTTCTATCTCAACATCAGAAGTATTGACCAAAAAAAAAAAAAAAAAATCGCTTTCCCTCTCAATTTCCCCAAACTAATGTATCACATCGCACTCTTAATCCTCCGATTTTGAAACTACTTAAAAATCCATGGCATCCCAACAAAAAGCTCAAATTCAGAAACACCCAGAAAAAAAAGGGGGAAAATTCGACGGTCACGCCAATCAACAAAATAAGCATCTAATTCAGATTAAAAAGAAATTAAGCAAGAATCGAAGACAGAATCAGAAAACGTACCTGGAGAGGGAATTGGGGGAGATCGAGAGCGGGCATCGGGATTGGAGCCCGTCGAGGAACCAAGAACCGAGTCCTCCAAACTGCAGACGGCCGAAGGCGAAACGATTGTAGAGAAGAAGCGGTGGCGATACAGAGGAAAAGAAGGAAGGCAGCCATGGACGACGACGACGACAGCGGCGGCGGTGGCGGCGGCGGAGGAAGGGGAAAGAGAGAATACAGAGGATCGAAAGGGGCAAAACCGGGACGAGAAAAAATTGTACAAACGCCAAAAAATATATATAATAATCAAAAACAAAAAAAGGCCAAAAAAAAAAAAGAGAAAATAACTGGCGTTGAATATGGTAAAGGAGTTGGTGGGTTGGTGTTTCTATTCTAACGTCTGTCTCTCTCTCTATTCTCTCCTGCTTCTTCTTCCTTCCTCTCTCTTTCTCTTTCTCTCTCTTTTTTCTATGTGCCTCAGTTTGTATTTTTTGTTGTATTTTTTTTCTTTCGAGAAGTTTTTTCTGTTTGTTTATTTTTTAGTAAATTTTTTGGTTAATTTTCAGTTTACTTTTTTAATAAACAATTTAATGTTATTTTGAGGGAGAAAAAATAATAATTTTTTTTAAAAAAATAATTATTTTTACGTTTCTAAACGTAATTTAGCAATAATTTTACAAATAATTTAAATGACTTCATTTCTAAGTTAAAAAATAGAAGGATAATTATTTTTTAAGCAAATTAAAAGGAGGGGGGGGGGAAGGATTTTTCCTATTCTATTCTCTTTTCCCGCCATATAACAAAGTACAGTTTTTTTTTTATAACTAATTATTATTGAATATGCATAATTTAAATTTTGGAATTAGTTTTACACAACACCTTCCATTAGTTCTTTTGAAACCTTTAAACGATCCATACGTTTTTCCTTATTTTTTTTTTAATTTTAGACAAAAAATTTTAACAAAGTCGTTATGAATTTAAAAAGGGTATAAAGTATACAAAATCAATGACAATAGTTAAAAGTCGAATGAAAATACGATGATTCATGTTACTTGGCCTTCTCCATACCCGAATTCCAGCATTGTCCTTCAAGCATGCTAATTATGTACATGAGGATATTTACGTTCATACTTAACAATTCTAATCTATGAGGTACTTTTAGTTTAGGAATATGTTTGAAAAATGAATTTGATAAAAATTGCATTTAAATTTTTCGTGAGAGAAAAATCACAATTTTTATAAAAATAATATCTTAAAGTCTTCAAATAATTTGAATAATAAACTACTATTTAAATTTTGTGAGCGAGCGAGAACATATATAAATTTTTTTTTAAAATAATATCACAAACAATCACCATACAAAAATCTAATGGGGGGCTTTGTAACTTTTATTTAAGTAGGAGGTCAATATATAAAAGTTAAAAGCTTAAGAGCAATTTACTGATTATGAGAAATTCATTGTACGAAAATTGATCTAAGTAAATCTCAGAACTGTCCTTTTGGAACCACCTAATTGCAAAAAACAGACTCCTATTTTCAATTGTTTTCACAAGTAGCTTTTGTTTATGACGAGCTAACTCAAAAAATTTCAGACCTTTTTTTAAAAGGAGGAAATTCAGTTCAATGTCATATAGTTTAGTTTTTTTTTTGCAAGTAACTCGCCTGCCAACAGTATTGTAAGTCAAGATTTAGGCATATGAAATGACAATTTTACTCTGAAATTAAAAATATATATATAAGATATATTAAGATTTTTTTTTTTTTAAGTGAAATTAACAAGTGTAGTTGGAATAAAGTTTATGGTATTTCATTGTCGTATAAGCATGAAGCAACACTTCATGTTTTTATGACCAAACTTTAGAACCTTATTCTCATTCTTTCTTTCTTATATGAATATATATTATATATATTATATATATTGGTGAATCTTTTCTTTATATCTGATTTTTGACAAATTTTCTTAATTCTTTCTCAATTTCTGTATTATTAGTCCCAAAAAAGGGGTTAAAAAAAAAAACTATTTCTAATATCTTATAACGAATTTTGCAAGGCAGGGCTTTTGAAGAAAACACTAATGAATTTGACTCAAACAAACATATATAATTGTCAGATCATTTCAGTGACGTCCCTGACTTTGAAACATAAAAAAAGAGAAAAAACAACACAATATTTATTGAATACAATAACGATTTTTTTTCTCTAACTCGTAATTAAATACTGAGCAGTACAGACGTTGGATATAGATCACAACGACTAAAAGTAGTAGGTCCACAATTTGACAAAAAGCCTCCATACCAATTACCACCGTGGGGAAAGAGCCAGTTTATGTGTCAAATCCTAGCTCTACTTGTCGGCCATCACTTATTTTAAAAAAAAAAAAAAAAAAAAAAAAACAAAAATTCATGACATACTAATACGCGTCCTGAGTTGTGACTTGTGAGACACGATGCTCTTAATATAAAATCTTACTGATAAGTGTTTTGAGTCGTGAAACACGATTCACTCACAGTATAAAGTTTAGTGACATTGATATATTTGGACGGACTAATATTTGATTTGATTTGATTTTTTTTTTTTTTAATTTATGGGAAAACTTCAATGAGAGATCTTACACCCAAAATAGAGTGATCTTATAGTTACTAAAACCAGCATCAGAAAGAGCTAGCCCATTCTTTCTCTTGCCTCTCACGGCCAGGGAGCAACACCATTAGCAACATGTCAAAGAAGAGTTGAGTTTCATATGGCTTGTTATCATGATCAGCGGCCTTCTTTGTCTTTCTACAACCATGTCTACTATAATCACCTTGTTCCCTTTTTTGTTGCCATTGGATGTAATGCCTCTTTGCATCGCTCAAGTAATTTCACACAATCTTCATCATTCCAGTCATGCATATCCACTGCTTTGTTAATTAAGCAGAAATTAATCGTCAATTCAAGAGTAATAATAAACAAACGATCACAAGAGAATGATCTATTGGCTTTCGTAGAATTATTTAGAAAAGAAATTATGGTATATAGAAGCTGTAATTTATTTTTAATCAGCACGGTATTGTTATTTAGTCATTAGATTAACTTTCCAACGATCTTATATGTAAGTGCTCTTGTAAGTAATTTACATCGTGACACACAAAACAACTCCTAATTATAATCAGACTATTAAAATTTTAATTTAACAGTTAAAATAACAGTATACTAACTGGAAGTACAATTCTTACTTTAAATTTTTTTATAAATTTATTTATGTATATCGAGGACTCACACAAACATTTAAATAAATTATACTTCAACTGAAAATAAATTACTTGACCAGCCCGAACCGAGGCTATGTTGGTGCTATATAATTTTAGGATGATTGAAATTTATGGAAACAATATTCATAGATTTAGGTAAAATTGATAAGAATTATATGAAGCATTCAGCACATTATGATGATGAAGTACAATTAATTATGTTTCTTAAAAGCCTAAACTATTCTGTAGATGAAAAATACCACATGTCACCAAGGTTACAATGATATTATATATTAGATATATATTATGATGTGCCGGTTATTTTTTAAATTATTTTTTGCTGGCATTACCGGTAACAAA